>JASDQU010100292.1:347983-375242 GCA_032191745.1 Picea mariana | reverse complement strand
GTGGGAGCTTGCACCAGGGTGTAAGTCTGTTAAGCAGGTCGTCAACGTAACTTTTCCACATTAGCCCTGCCCCTTCTCGTCTTGTTGTTGCGACATTGGATTTCATCACCAACTAGTGGCTTCGAAATTAGA
Organism: Picea mariana; assembly: GCA_032191745.1. Taxonomy (NCBI): domain Eukaryota; kingdom Viridiplantae; phylum Streptophyta; class Pinopsida; order Pinales; family Pinaceae; genus Picea; species Picea mariana. The sequence continues at coordinate 375,110 of JASDQU010100292.1, read as the reverse complement.
AGGTATTGTTTGCTTGGTGATTGTTTCCTAGTTTTTGTTTACTAGTGTGTGTTGTTTGTTTCTCGAAGTTGGCCTTAAGAATTTCTTTGTGGAGCTTGTCAGTTGTTTACAATTTCTCCCCCACGACATTCATGTAGAATGCAAGGTTTATCTCCAGAGCATCTGGACGATTCTCAAACTTCGCCTACCGATACACCTGAGGGCTCTCCTCGCCAGAGTGAAGTCCCAATTGTTACCCCACCACATGGGGAAACAAGTGACATTCCCGTTGTCACTACACCTCCACCACAGGTAGAACGAACTGACTCTCTAGAAGATTTTCGAGTTACCAATACTAGAGAGGACTATTGCATTCGCCATGGTGAACGACCTTTTGTGCGATTAAATTCTTCTGAGGAAAACGTTGTTACATCTTTTGAATCAACCGTTGGGCATTCTCCCGGTGTAGTAGGCCAATATCCTTTTTGGTAAGGTGATTTCTGATGAGTCCTTTTTGGTACTGAGGCACCTACCGTCTATGAAATCAACCCTCCGGTGTCTCCTGAGACAGAAACTACACCAGAGACTACCACTTATCATTTTTTTCTTCCGCCCGAGATGGCCCATCTCGCGAATACTACGAGTGTCCAAACCAGAATTACTGCAGCTACTCTTGCTCCTATCAATACCCAGTGAATGCCTAAGGTTAACCCAAATTTACCTCCTGGTTACCATTCGTTGAATGCTTCCAATCCAACACCTCCGCAAACCCCAGCCAATTCTCCAGGTGCTCCTCCTTTTCCTGGGTATGATGTTCCTCGTTTTATTCCGACACTCGCACCATTTCCTTATGGCAATCCTAATCTTAGTGGCATCATCCCGACTGTTGCAACGAACCCGTAGATTCCTGTTGGTGGACAGGGTGGTACGGTCACTTTTCCTTTTCTCGGACACAACACAGTTACTATGCAACCTATAGTTGGCACACAACTTCCGGGTGGAACTATACCTACGATAGGGGGACCAACCTCACCTTTTGGACAAAACATACCTTCTGAATTGGCCCAGTATTGGAATCAGCCATTACAAAACTTTCCTCAAAATGCTGGGGGGCAGTAAACTGTCCCTACTATAGGCCAACCGTATCCAGGTATAACCAATCCTATTTGGGGTTCGGGTCAAACTACTCAACCTCAGGCCCCTACTCAAACTCAAGGTTACAATCCTTGGGGTTACTATCCTATCCGGCCACCACTGAATCAACTAGGGTCTTCCCTCTACGGACAGTCTGCTTATGGTCCTACTAGTTTGCCAACAGGGCTTCCACCCCAAAGCCATCAATACCCACAAGTGAATCGGCAATTGCCTTTTCTTGCTACTTTGGACTTGCTAGATTTGTCTAGGATTCTGAATGATCCTATTCGTCACTCCCCACAATGGCCTGCTATTCTTGCCAAGCTTCCGTCAGATATTCTGAAATTCGATGGCAAGGCGGGGGAGGATCCAAATAATCATGTGATGACCTTTCATCTATGGTGTTCATCCAACTCTTTGATGGATGACTCCATTCGCCTACGTATTTTTCAAAGAAATCTTACTGGTTCCGCTGTGAAGTGGTATATTGAATTGCCATGAGGTTTCTTCTCCGATTTTAACACCCTGGCTATGGCTTTTCTTACACATTACCAGTTGCCAATCAATTATGATACTGGGACTAAGATTTTAACTTCTTTTAAACAAACTAAAGGAACTCACATCTCAGATCATATACATGAGTGGAGACGGAGATGACATCTCATTAAACTGGAACTCTCGGATCAGTTACTGGCCGAATGGTTCACGAAATCCTTTGTGAACGAAATTGGTAAAGACATTGCCATGGGTGGTGTTGTTATGGAGGAGTAGGCTATAAGTCGTGCCGAATATCTTGATCTCATTTATTCGCAAACGGGAACACTTTACGATTTGATACCTGAACTACCCCTTCCTGGTACTTCCAGCGCTTCAACTACTCTAGTTGCCTCGCATGCGGCTGATGGCGTGATTGGTTCTACTCATACCCACTCACATTGTGTTTCAAATACAACCCCTAAATCTACATCTTCTAATGTTCAAAATGCTTTGTCTCCTGCCACTCCCGCCGGTAAAACCTCTGAGGTGAACGTTGTTCAATCTACCCCGACAGGTAAATGTAAATCTAAAAAGGGGAGAGGCAAGAATAAGGAGGGAAAGAATAATAATCCAATAGAACAAACTAAAAATGCTCCTGTTGACGAGCAGGATAAGTACAAACCGCGGTACCCTTGCCTTATCTGTGGTGACGATCATTATAAAAAGGATTTTCCTCGACGTGCCAAAGTTACTAAGTTCCTTCAAGGAACGCCAAAACCACCTACGCTGGCAGTCTTGTCCCAACCCTTCCCATCTCAGCAACAGGCCTCGTTGGTCATCCATGACCAACCCTCTACTTCTACGACATCATATGTTTTGATGTGTACCGGTGATTCCAAGAAAGACAACGTTGCACTTACCACTAGAGATAAAGAATATACTCCATCTAAGGAGAAGGTTGACGATTCACCTCCTGATTTGGTACAACTCTCTCCACCGAATCCACCTACGAACGGTCCTCTTCATCTCGAATGACCAAGTCTTGATACAGTTCTGCGACCACCCCCGAAAGGTGTCGTTAAGAAATCGGCCTTCAATCCTCATGCTCGTGCGGCCTAGAACTATAGCATTGTCGAAGATCTGGCCCAAGCACCTTCAACGATGTCTTCCCTTGAAGTCCTTCAGTCTTGTCCTGCACAACGAAGGGCTCTGTTGAAAGCTATAGGTGGAATTGATCCTATAGATTCGAATTTCATAGTCTTTGACTTGGAAGATCATATTCCAAGGTTACCCCCATAGCTTGTATTTCAAATACAAGTTGTTGTCGCTGACAAGAACATTTGTCGAACTGTTATTGATGAGGGGGTCTCTACGTGTGTAATGTCTTTTACTTGTTGGAAAGCTATTGGCTCTCCTCCTTTAACCAAATCAAAAAATACTTTGAAAGCCTTCAATGGCTCGGGTTTTAAGCCTTACAGTGTTCTTCCATCTTTTCCTGTTACTCTAGAAGGTAAGACCATCCAAGTTGAAGTGGAAGTTTTCGATGCTCCCCTAGATTATAGTCTTCTACTTGGTCGCAACTGGATAGATTCTATGCGTGCTGTTGTGTCAACACTTTTCCGTGTCGTGCGATTTACTCATCAAGGAAAGGTGGTTACAGTTGATCAAATTGCCTTCTTCAATTCCGATACTCATACTGGCAACGTGTCGTTTATCGCTAAAACTCCACCGGGTTACGAGAATGTTAGTGTCAGCCTTTTAAAGGACTCTTCGTTAATGGGCACTTTCCCCATTCCACCACCACCCAATATTCCATGCCCGTCAGTTGATTCTATTAATATGATCTCCATTGTACCTCATGAGCTTCCTATGTCTTTTGACCCTTGGATAGTCCCTAATCCAGTAGATCATACTCGTTTCAGCGACGTCATGTCGTTAAGTCCGGTTGAGTCTGGTTATCAAGCCATTCAATCGTCAACCCTTTCTACCTCTTCTCTTGATGAGTTGTATCCTAATCCTTTCCGTGTTGTTTTCCCCACTGATGAGATGATCATGTCCGTCATGGAAGACACCCCTTGGGACGATGGGCATCATCGTTCCATACTCTTTCTGAAACAACACACTCTCGTGAACTACCAACGGATTTCGACTCCATCGACCGTTGTTGTTATATCGACCATTCCCGGATCTACACACGATGTGTTTTCCGAAGGGAACCTCAGTAATATTTCTCCCATGATACCCATTGATATATCAGTTAAACCTGGGATAGTTGAAAATGTTCATATTGGAGCTTCCTGTTCTCCCGAAGAAATTGTCACTTATACTTCCCTGTTTAAAGAATTTCGTGATATCTTTGCCTGGAGTTACGAAGAGGTGCTAGGTATTGAACCTGTTATTGTTGTCCATGAAATTAAGACATACCCTAGAGCTAAACTAGTCCAGCAACACCTCCGTCCTGTTCATCCACGGAAAGCGGAAGCTATCAAACTCGAAGTTGAAAAACTTCTTAAAGCCGGTTTTATTTATCCCGTGGCTTTGACAGAATGGGTTTCCAACCCTGTACCGATTGATAAGAAATGTGGCAGTATTCATGTATGTGTTGATTATAGGAATATTAACAAAGCCTGTCCAAAAGACAACTTTCCAACCCCTTTCATCGACCAGATTGTCGATGACTGTGCCGGTAGTGAAATCTTTTCTCTCATGGATGGATTTTCCGGCTATAATCAAATTAACATCGCTCCTGAGGACCAACATAAAACAACTTTTATTTGTCCTTGGGGTACTTTAGCCTATAGAAAACTTCCCTTCGGTCTTAAGAACGCAGGTGCAACGTTTCAACGTGCTATGTCTTATGCGTTTCACGATATAAAGCATATCGTTCAACCTTATTTGGACGATTTGCTAGCTCATTCTTTACGCCGAGTCGATCACCCCACTCATCTCCAAGCAATTTTCATTCATTGCCAGTTCTATCACATTCATCTAAACCATCACAAATGCGTCTTTTGCGTAGAGTCCGACCGTCATCTCGGTTTCATTGTTTCACGTCAAGGGATCCGGGTAGATCCTATTAAGGTTGAGGTGATTCTTAATCTCCCTCCTCCTTCTTCACTATGCTAGTTACAAAGTTTGCAGGGGAAATCAAAATTTCTTCGTCGTTTCATCCCTAATTACGTCAAGATTACTCGTGGTTTTACACGTCTTCTAAAGAAAGGTTCAGAGTTTTTCTGGGATAAAGTTACCAACAACGCTTTTGAAGCTTTGAAGTTGTCTCTCACGAAAGTTCCACTTATTTTCCCTCCTGATTATAGCCGAGGTTACTTTCTTTATCTCGCTACTTCCGAGTATACTATCGGCACAGTTCTCGTTCAGGAGGATGATGCACACGATGAACATGTTATATATTACTTGAGTCGAAGTCTTACTTCAACTGAAATCAAGTACCAACGTGTTGAAAAACTGGCTTTAGTTGTTGTTCAAGCGGTTCAACTTTTTCGCTATTATATTCTCTCCAGGAAAAATACAATGATTTCACATTGTAACCCCATGCAACATATTTTGACACGTCAATTGTTGGGGGGAAAGTACTCCAAGTGGATTGTCATTATCCAGGAGTTCAATTTGGAATTCGATCGCACCACATCGAAGAAATCCTTAGTTTTTGCTGAGTTAATTTGTGATTTTCCCCACTCTTCCACGGAAAATGTAGCAGTCGATTCATTACCTGATGAATCACTTTTCCTTATCAACACCGATGATATTTGGTATGGATATATCATTATATATCTCCAAACCTAGACTTTCCATCATGCTTTGTCTAGTGTTGAACGACGTCGTGTCCGTTATCAAGCTCGCCAATACATTATCCTTGGAAATACTCTTTACCGTCGAGGCATTGACTCTATTTTTCGACGTTGCCTGACTTTTGACAAAGCCGAGAAAGATTTGAATGACTGCCATTCCGAAGCATGTGGTGGTCATATGTCTGGGTATGCTACTGCCCAGAAGATCTTACGTGCAGGATATTTTTGGCCTTCCTTGTTCAATGACTGTGTTACTGTTGTTTAGAAGTGCCATGCCTGGAAGACCTACAATCAGAAAATCCAGTCGCATCCTAATCCCCTTCATCCTGTGGTCTCAGTTGGTCCTTTTGCAAAATGGGGCATTGATTTCATGACATGTCACCCTCACTCGGCCGGGGGGCATGGTTACATTATTGTAGCTGTTGATTACTTTCAAAGTGGGCTGAGGTGATGCCAACATTCGATAATACTGGAAAGACTACATCGTTATTTCTTTTCAACCATGTCATAACTCGTTTTGGTGTTCCTCAAGCTATCGTTGCTGATCACGATAGTCATTTTAGGAATTTTATGATGTTTGAACTTACGGAAAAGTTCAGACATCATTTTATGTAGCTGTATTTCTCCACACTCCCATCGAGTGTACTGAGCCCACCTAAAATTCCAGGATTAATCCTGAAACAGGAAGTATGTAAAGTCTAGGTTTGAGGCTCGGGTCTTCTCACAGATCGAGGGGATAGATTATGATGAGACCTTTGCACCTGTCGCAAGGTACTCTTCCATAAGATCCATCCTTTCACTTTCAACGTAGATGGGCTAGTGCATTCATCAGATGGATGTAAAAACTGCATTCCTCAATGGGATCATTGAGGAAGAAGTGTACATTGAGCAGCCAGAAGGTTTTGAGACCTTTGACAAAGAGTCACATGTGTGCAGACTCAAGAGAGCACTGTATGGGCTGAAGCAACCACCCCGTGCTTGGTACACTCAAATAGACAGCTATTTCACCAGATTGGGCTTCACCAAAAGTGAAGCAGATGCAAACCTATACCAAATTGTGGTGGAGGGTAAGATTTTAATCATTATGATTTATGTTGATGATTTAATACTTACTGGTGATGAGTAGCTGATACACTCATGCAAGGAGGACCTTACAAAGGAGTTTGAGATGAAGGATTTGGGCCTTCTTCAGTATTTCCTTGGTTTGGAAATATGGCAATAAGATGGTGAACATTTTGTGTCTCAAGGAAAGTATGCAAGAGAGATACTGGGCAAGTTTCACATGGAGGGCTGCAAACCCATGGATACTCCTCTTCCAGGAAACTGGAGGAAAGAGGATGCTACTTCTATATAGGTAGTGGATGCTACTGTCTATTGATAGTTAGTGGGTTTGCTAATTTATTTAGTGAACACAAGACCAGACATTTGCTATGCGGTTAACCAACTAAGTCAAGCAATGGTTAAGCCTACCAAAATATTTTGGAAGGTGGGTAAGCATGTCCTGAGATATCTAAAGGGCACATATGAGTATGGATTATGGTACAGATAGAAGGATGAGGTGAAGTTGCATGGCTTCATGGATGCAGATTGGGCGGGCATTCTAACCAACAAAAAGAGCACATCAGGGGGGATCTTTAGTATCGGATCTATAGTTGTTTCTTGGTACAACAGGAAATAGAGATATGTGGCACTTAGTTCAGTGGAAGCGAAATACATGGCAGTGAGCCAAGCTGCATGTGAGGCTATCTGGATGAGGAAGATCTTGGTTGGTTTGTTTGGTTCTCATTTAGATCCGACAGTAATTTATTGTGATAATTAGAGCTGCATTAAACTCTCGATTAATCCTGTGTTTCATGACAGATCTAAGCATATAGATATCCGTTATCATCATCTTAGAGATTGTGTGCAGTGGAAGATCATGTTTCTTCAATACATTCCTATGGAATATAAAGATGCTAACATTCTGACGAAGGCGCTCACTAGGAGCAAATTCGAGTATCATAGAGACAGGATTGGGGTGAAGGATAATCCCTTTCTTGTTGAGAGGGAGTGTTGAAAAGTCAACAAGAAACATGTGTCTAATTTATTTTTCCCTTAAATAAATTGGACAATAAATATTAATCTATTATTTCATTCATAACTAAGTGAGTTAGATTTGTAATAGAATCATAAGTGTAGTTAAGTGAGTTAATATCAGTTGTANTATTAATCTATTATTTCATTCATAACTAAGTGAGTTAGATTTGTAATAGAATCATAAGTGTATTTAAGTGAGTTAATATCAGTTGTACTAGTTGTAACTAAACATGCACTAGTGAGAGTTCAGTTAATCAGTGAACTCACATGCAATTGAAGATTCACCACGGTTAACTACATGCATGTTAGGTCCAGTGGAGACCCAGTTGAGATAACAAGTGAAAGGGACAGTTTGGATATAAATTGTGATTTGATCACACATGCAGTGGATATGCTTATGAGCATGTGAAAACTAGGCAATTCGTTGGTGATTATTGTGAGAATTCGAATTGCAGAGATTGTGCAGAGGAGGCAAGTTGTCTGGACACAGGAATTGGCACATGTATTTGCTAATTTGTGTATGATAGTGTGAGATGATTTTATTGTACTGAGAGCTCTTGGATTAGAGTTGTGTATGAGATTGTTTCATGATTCATGATATACATAATATATGATAGTGGGGTTTTTAGCTTTACGCTTTCTCGGTAAAACTTATGTGTTATGTGTTCTTGATATTTCACTTTGTGATTGTGGTTGTGATCATGGTTTAATTTTCTGCAAGAATAATAGTAGAAGTGATTATGTATTTAACAGTGGCGTAATTGTTAGATCGGGAGAATCGCAGGAAATACATTAAGTGTATCGAAATTTCTACAAGTTCTACTCCTCATCCTTCAATCTCTTCGAATAGTTGGCAAGCTGCATCCTATACTGGATGGAGATTCTGAGTCACTTCCATGACTTTTCTCTATATGGCATGGACTTACTATTGAACATTTCATTTTTCCTGGGATCGTTTCATTCTCTCAACTGCTGACAGGATCTTCAACTACGCTTGTATTGTTACTACTTGGTGCTTTGCCTCCTAGAGTTTTGACTCCAGTGTCTTTAGTTCAGGATCCTCAGTGAGTCACTCATAAGTCTTCATGTTGCGATCACTTAGTTGTTTACATTCCATGGCAAAGGAATTTATTCTCTCAAGTGTGCTCCAATAATTTGCTTCTCTTTGATCCAACACATCTTGTGGAGTGCTTGGCACTGTTTGTAGCTCTAGATATGTTATTCTCTATTGAAGCTACTGAATGGATTCAACAAGTTATGCTACTTGGTGCTCCACTGGGTCTTCTTGACTGCTTCTTTTAATCCAAACTGCTTCGCGAGCAACTTTTATTTCTCATGTTGGATCCACGCTTTATCCTCTTTGAACTTTTCTTGGAGGGAGTCCTTCTCTTGATGTGAAACTCGACATTTCTCTATCACTTCCTCTTGTTCTTACTTCAGGGACACTGTGGTCTGTTATGTTTCTTTATGTGCATGACGAAAGCAGGCTTCGATCGCATCAGCTATTCTATGGAGTTGGGTAGGCTCATCTCCCAACGTTGGTTCTTCTGATGGTGGGGGCACAGTGGATACTATGCAGCTAGATTGAAGGGCTTGTTGTACACCTCTTAGATCTGTCTCAATTCTATCAAACATAGCCTCTTTTTTGCTTCATTTCTCTACAAAATATCTTCCGAAGCATCTGATACAGTTGTGATAATGAAGTCGAAGTCATCAACCATGAGCATAGTCTGTAGTTTTGGCTTACTAGATTTGGAATTCTTCCATGATGTAGGTTTCGTGGGGGAAATTTTTTTTTTTTTGATGGATCAGCCTCATCAATGGGATCCTGAGGTGGTGTTGCTTTGCCTTACTTTTGCTTATATTCTTTCCCATCATTCTCTTCTTTGTCCAATGGTGAGATTCAAGTCCATAACTGCTTTCTTATCCATTCAGGAGCATTGGTCTAATGGTCATAATGCCTCCAATGGTTATATTTCCCCACCATGGCGAAGTGCTAATCTACATTGTTCTGTTCCAATGAAGATCGAATTTTGGAGACCCTCCTTCTGCGAAGTTGTATCTAGAGATTCTTGCAATTTTTCTAACTTTGATTTCTTCTTGCTGAGCTATCTAGACTTCTTCCCTCTCATCTGAGTTACTGAGTTCCTCTTCCCATTCTGATTCTTATCTTCTCTTGGCATAAAAACTTCGCTTTGTTAATGATATTCCATAGGGTTCAAGGGTAATACTTCTTCTCTATTTGGGGTAAGTGCTCTATTCTCTTGTGTTCTTTCAAATTCGACACCCAAGTCTCTGGTTTCGAACAAATTCAACCTGTTCTCCTGTTCTTATATCAAATGCGCTATTCTCCTAATCATGAAATTTTTTAATTCTTTTTTTTCTATTTTAGGGATTCTTCTTCTTTTCTTCGGATCTGATCTTTCTCAATACGGGGTTTTTCGAGCAATAAATAAAATGGGTTGATGTTCTCAATGAACTTAATGACCTCAAAGTCTTCCTCTGTTGAAGTTCCATGAGCACTCATAGATGTCTGGGTAAGTCTTACACATAGGGTTATTAGTTTTCCTCTAAATAATCCTATTCCTCCTAATGACGAAATCATAGCAGGCTTTCCCAAAATTCCCCAAGTTCTTTCTGTCATGATATTCACCTATGTTTCCTCATCCAAAACATAATCTATGTTGAAGTCTCTTATTCTTGCTTCTATGCAATCTTTGTCTTTTAAGATCTATGATAGATTGATGTGTCTATGATCATTCAGGGTTTCTTTTATTTCTGACAATACAGTCTCTGATTCTTTCTGGGGTTCTGCCATAATTTTAGTCTCTTGGCCTTTCTCATGGCTTTCTTGTCTCATATTCATCTTTTCAAGCTTCACAATCATTCTAGGGAAATCCAAAACTTCATAGTCCATAGCTTTACAACAAATACAACTAGGTCTTCTATCATGGAAATCCTTAGCAAGATGGATCGGTCTTCTACAACTGTAACAAAGGGTTAATCCTCTCTTTCTCTTAAATGATCCCCAAATTTTCCTGTACTGCACACTAAGATCATAGTAGCTAGCCTACAAAAATTTATTTCTAAGATCCTGCATCCATTTTTCATTCCAAACTTTCTTTCTATGCATAGGAATAACATATCTCTCACTATTTCTATTAGATCTACTTATATCTAATCTTCTTTCTTCTAGTTGTTCCCTAGTTTTTAGGCTAGGAAAAAAATTATCAAATATACCTAGATTCGTACTTTTGAAAAAACAAAATCCACTTATCTTATCTTTTTCAGAGCACAAAGCCTCAAGATCTTAACTCTTTTCTTCAGATCTATTTTCTTTCTTAGCATAGAGGTTTGCAATTCAAATAGAATACTACACACTAAAGAAACAGATCTACGCATAGAGCTTTCTTTCTTTTCCTTAGTTCCCAACAATCACAGATTCAGGTCTCAACAATGGAACCATTTGTTGGCACAGGGGCAGACCTAGGGTTCAACGTTTCAACATTGCACCAACAAAACCCTAACTACCGGCCCTTTTGGCAACACCTACGAAGTAGATGAAGTCTCACCTAAGGTAGAGGCAGGGGTGGTTGCAGGACTTATTGGGCCCCAACAACTCCCCCTAAATGTTTACAAAATTTAAAGGCCCCTCATTAGAATCTTGATAATTATAATGAGCTATAGAATCAATCTTTTCAAATAGTTCCATACTTTGGCTTGCTTTGAGACAAACTAAAGACATTCACTATAGTATGAGACATTCATTACAATAGTATATGTCAAAATTTAGAAACAAGCATAGAAATCTCAATTTAAACAAAATCGTTAATTTTTATCCACTGTTTCCTTTCGTTTAAATTATGATTATGTGTTCATTATTTTGCTCATTAGCAAGTTTGACTATTTTGAATAATGGGTTCAATACTTCATCAAATAATATCTTGGTTGGTTTGATTTAATATTCTTTTCTTTTCTTTGGTTTCAATTTCATGAAATTTAAATGCCATTTCATTTTTCTTTCTAAAGAGTTTTAACGTTGATGGATGAGATTCACAATTTGGGAGTTTTTTTAGGACACATCTTTTCTATGACATTTGTTCACATTTGATCAAATTGGAATGAGGGAGAGATGAACATAGAAATCTTAATTTAAACGAAAACCTTAATTTTTATCAACTTTTACTTTCGTTTAAATTATGATTATGTTTCACCTTTTTCTCATTAACAATCATTTTCACAAAATCATTTGGTAGGTTTAATTAATTAAATTATTTTGTTAGTTTGCATCTCATTTCAAAATAAAAATAAAATAATAATAAGAAAAAAATTATCTATCATTTGTTTGATTTTGTGAAAACCCAAAATTAATATTTTTCTCCTCTCCATCAACTTGAAGATTCTAGATTCTTAAGATCATATTTGAAAGGAAAATATAAACAATTTTTGTTTAGAACTTATAGTTACTTTAAATTCATTTTTTATTTTATTTTTCTAGATTTTATTTTATTCACAATTTTTAGGTTATTAATTTAGGTTTCTTTTTGTTTCACGGGTTTCTATTATCAGTTATTTGGTATGGATATGATCATGGCTTGATTTCACTATCTAAATGCGTTCAAGATGATTGATCCAAAAATAATATTGCATTGCTGCAAATAAATTTATGAGAAACAACAAATAAAATTTGGAAATGCGCCAAGAACAGACAAACGATTTTGCAAGACTGGTTGTAGCCAAACCGTCAGGAATTTGAAGAAACAGTTGAAAAACCATTTCCAAAATGGACCCATTTAGCTTATACACAAGGAGTTTCTCAAACAAATGCACAGTTTGAGAGATATTGGTATCTTTCTATGAGGCAAATTTCAAGTGGCGGAAATTATTAGTGACGCCCAGACTGTTCATTCATTGTATAAATATATGAGAAAGTTCAGGGCCATAGATCCAAGAAATGGAGAGAAGGATTTTGATCCTCTCTCTTTTTATATTATTTCTTTTGTAAACTTTTTTTTTTTTCAAATGGAATAACAGATGGTTAGAATCTTTGGGAGAATGGACAAGTATTTTCAAAGAAGAATATGGAATTCCAGGTTTCTTAATGGCTTTTGTCCAGTGAGTAAAATTGTTTTGTTTTCATTATAATATCTTCATATTCTTTGAATAATTGATTCTGCATTGATTTAAGTTAACTTTAGTCTATTTTATCAATACATGGTTCATTGCTATCATTTATATATTAATTTTTCAATCTTTAAGAGTCTATTATCCTAAAAGTTCTTCCTAGACCATATGATAAACATATTTTTCTTGAAACTATATGAAAAAATAATTTACTCTTTGGCTTTCATCCTGTGTAGACTTTGCAGTGTTTTTTCATTGTCTTCTCATGTAATTTCTTGATGTGAAATGTTATCTGTGTCGAATTAGCTTTAGTCAGTTTTGCACATAATATTTTATATCATGCTTTTCTTTATGTTGTTCATTATCTTTTGGTTTAGTTTATATCTGTGATTGATCATCTATTCAAGTATTTTGAGTTTACATCTGATGCTAGATAGATGGTAACACCATTCCTGAGAATTGAAATTTCTTTCATTTTCAATTATTGGACATTTCAAGGTCACGAGATATATAATTATTTGTCTTTCTATCATTATAAACTCGCTCCAGAATATGAAACACTTACTTGAATTTCTTCAGGAAGTATTATTCTTGCTTTTGTCATAGGTTTACAATTGACACAGGTTAAGAGGAGCTCATACAAATATAGAGAGATGAATTTACCTTAGTACTTTTGCTCAGTGAGAGGTTAGTAGGTGCATTGCTTTCTTTTATTTAGATTTGTTTATAAATGAATGAGACAATGATTGCATTAATTAACTTTGACTACTTCCGTGTCATTGTTTCAATTGTATTTGCTTATTATTTATTAGTTTAGAATCTTTAAACATTAAGAAAAAAAAATATTTATGTTCTTACTTTATCTTATTTTGAAACATTATTATGAACATTCATTTTTGCAAGATTTCAAGTAAACCTTGTAAAATGTATATAGATTGTTTATAATCATTTGTATATTCATGTGTCTTTTTAATAAACATTAGTAATTAATATATCATTTGTTAGAATCATAGTTTTAGATTAGTTTATTTCTTTTACTTTGTTTAGGACTTTAGTTGGCCAACGAAGCCATTAAACCTGTCGGGTCATTTCAGTCCAAACGACTTGGGTTATTTAGACAACCCCGGTCTGGATTTGACCTTCTAGTTGATGGTGTGTCACTTATGTCCATTAACAAATGGCACTAGAAGGAGGTTTGAGTAAATTTAATGATTAAATGTTTCACCCTTTAACCTTTCATAATTCCATATTTATAAATTATTCTTCTGTGTCATCTGGAAATGCACTATAAGGCAGGCCATACTGACAAGTTGGCCTTACATGAGTCTTTGTTTTGAATGTATTTAATTCCCCATGTCTCCCCAAATTACTATGTTGGAACATGATTTCCACTTCTCATTACTCGATATTCCCAACGAGACATTCTCTCGCTTGTCCAAAATTACCTTTGATGGTGGGGGAGAACGTGTTTGCAAAAGACCATCTTAACAAGTTTTGGTGTAAATGCATCAAGCATGATATTTTTTATTTAAAGGTTTTATGCAGATTGTTTTCTTTTACTTTCAGGGGTCAGATTAAACATTGGTTTGAGTCTTTTTCAACATATCACATTATTGATTGGTTTCAGTTTGTAGATGAATTTTTAGATTCTTTTGAAAACTATGATTACAATCAATTATGTGAAAAATTTCATACTTTACTAATCAATGACAATTCATCTCCAGAAGGCTTTTCAACAAGAATCCACCATGTTCTCTGTAAATTTAATCTTGATGACATGTCATTTGTACTAAATCTCCTCTATGATGCTTGTGTCCCTTTCATCCAGTCATATTCAATCGTGAATGATGAATTGGCTACAAATCCTATCACTCAATTGCGAGAAGAATTTTGTTCATAGGATGAGAGGAATCCATCAAGAAACATTTAACAAGAAAGGGAGGTAGAATCTATTGAAAATGTTCTCACTGACAATCAAATTGTTTTTTCCTCTGAACCCTTGCATCTTCAATCCTCAACTATCATGGAAGAATATTTTATTGTCGGTATTGGTATATGTCCATATTTTTCTAACTCTTTCTCTAATCAGTACTTAGATTCAATTATTGAAGAACACTTAGGTGATGAAAATGATCTTAAGCATTCTAACATTCCAATGAAACAGATTAGAGATGTAGATCTACAATTGGAAGAAGAAATTCTAAACCTTCATCCACAAATCATACCTTATCCACATGAAAGATTAGATATTTGTCATGAAGGTTTTGAATTTTCTATCATACAGGAGGAAAATTTAGATGATCATATTATGTTGAAGGATTTATCACCAAAAGAGAGTGAAAGTATTAAGGCAAGTGAAGATGAATGTCTTGAAAATACTATTATTAATTATCATAGCTCAAGAGAATATTTTCACGTGCTCATTTATAATTCATTTTACTCTTTATATCCTGATATCTTCTTAGATTCCGGTGTGCATGGTATTTTACCCACGATATCATACTTTTTTCCCATCACAATATAATATTTTTGATATGTCAATATTTGGTGAAATTAATTTCAAACATAACATTTATGAAGTCGGATTTGGTGCTCTTTCACTGTCATCACTCGCATGGGAAAAAGACATGTTGCAAGATGATTTTACACGATTTATTTTTGAGAAAGATAATGCACTCATTCTTATGGATATCGAATATTCTACATTGCATACTCATTCTTTGATTAGTTTGAATTTTAATGTTTATGCTTCACATTTTGAAACGATCAATCTCATCAAAGGAAGCATTCAAACCAATAATTTAATTGATGTCATCAATCCTCTGATGATGTGTTCCCCGTTGATATATCCATTTCATAAAAGTCATAGTTTGCATCCTAATTTTTATGACGAGATCTTAGAATGGCTTGAAGATTCGTATCTAAAAAATCTTCATAATAAAGATAAAGTTGTGCTTTCTTTGTTTCTACGTAAATATATAGGAAGTAAGCATGACATGATTTTTTTAGATCCTCCATGTGAATAAATGGATGAAGACTTAGAGAGTTGTAAAGAGGATGGGGCACTTCAGCCTTGGCTGATGGTTATGTCAGGTCCCCATAATATTGACAAATTTTCCAAAATTACTTACACTCTCCCATGCCATTATGACCCATATCACAACAAGGTTGCAGAATGGTTGGAGGATTCATATATCAAGAAGTTTCAAAGGAATGGTAAGGTCGTGCTTGTTTTGTTTTTAAATGAATATATAGAAGGTAAGCATGGCATATTTCTTTTGTTTTTGCAAATACTACATTCTTATATTCTGATTTTCGACTTTCTATGCCTTGCAGGATTGGAGATGCTCTTGTGGTTTCACTAGAAATACGATTTTACTTACCGTTTTGATATATTTAGTAGTTTAGAGTAGGTTTAGGAGTATCTTTCCTTTAGTTTTATTTCTCACTGTTTATCTTTGTAATAATTCAGTTATGAACACAAGTTGGTACACCAAGAGAACCATAATATGAATGTTGTCAGGGAAGTCCACTTTAAATATTTTTCTCTCTTTTTTTCATTGAATATTTCTTTTCAAAAATGCAATATCATCATGAAAATTTTAAATGGAAAGTAAAGAGATAAGTAAATTTGAATTGTCAATTCAACCCTGACCCAAGGTGCCACGAGTAGGACTGCACTCATCTTAATAAGGATTTTTCTATTTTCTTTTAGTCTCTTTTATTTTTAATAATAATGCTTGGTCAAAGTAACATCTCATGCATCACTATCTTAAGAAAAGAACTTGCTCGCACATGATATTTTAGATGATTTAGTTCTTCCTTTATTTTAGTGAGATGTCAGTGGATCCAAAAGCTCAAGTTTATCTTTCACCAAAATCGTTTCCTGAAAAGTTTTCTTTTGTTGTTTTTATTTTGTGTACTTCTGATTTTGAATCCCATTAATAAAATTTGATTTGGTTTGATGTGTGCTTTTTTGTTTTCTTTGATTGTTTTGAATGATTTTTCTTCTTGTCTATCCTTTTGAATCAATATATTTCTAATCAAAGAGCGATTGTCGAAGGAAGCATTCATTTTAAGACTTGTGTTTTTCAAGAAATTTGAAATAATTCAAAAAGGTCATGATATTAAGATATAACTCAGACAATTGATTTTTAAGTCAACTGTCACTTTCGTTTAATCCTCAAATTTTCTTTGCCAGAGTATTACACCAGAGATGTGGTTTAAATCTTTGAGAATTACGATGATCTTTAAACTTTTTACACCATCCATATTATTAAGGAATCACTTTTAAGTGATTCCTCATTCTCTAGATGATTTCTTAAATGAAATCTAAAATCTCTAAACCATGATAAAAAACTTCTAGTTTTGAAAGAAAATAAATAAACTATTCACTAGTATTGCAATTAACCTCCAGTGTCACCCCGCTCTCTTTGTCATAAATAAATCTATAATTGTATTATTATTTAAAAGTGGCATAAGAGGGTTGGAAGAACTTAAGTGTGGGAAGTGTGTGTAAACCCGTCGGGGTATTGAACAAGCTTGTTGGCAGCGGGTCAATGTGCATATGATACCAAAACAACTTCGTCGGGGTACTGAACATGCCTTCTAGAAACGAAGAAATGTCAAGTCGAGAGGTAGTAGGTATATGATTTTAAATTAACTTTTATGGAAGTATACATCATGTGGATACAACTATTGGATGGGATTAAAGCATTTGAGTGGGTTAAATGACATCCCTGCTGAGGCTATGGACACCTGCTGGTAGCAGTGGATCTTTCAACGGTATTGAAGTTCTTTTATAAACATCGTGACTCTTTGATTAAGACATTATTTCAGGTTATAATCCCCTGCAAATAAAATTCTATTGTCTAGTTATAACATTGAGCTTATCATAATACTATATGGTCTCAGAGCGAAATTATTTCAGGGAGCTTAAATCCTTTTTCAAGTCTTATTATTTTCTTCCCGAGATGAAATCTTACCAGATCAGAGATAACTGCTTAACCCAGTAAGTCACCATTTGTTGGGCACCAACAACTCCCCCTAAATGTTTACAAAATTTAAAGGGCCCCCATTAGAATCTTGATAATTATAATGAGCTACAGAATCAACCTTTTCAAATAGTTCCATACCTTGGATTTATTTGAGACAAACTTAAGACATTCACTATAGTATGAGACATTCATTACAAGAGTGTATGTCAAAATTTAGAAACGAGCATAGAAATATCAATTTAAACAAAAACGTTAATTTTTATCAACTGTTTACTTTCATTTAAATTATGATTATGTGTTCATTCTTTTGCTCATTAACAAGTTTGACTATTTTGAATAATGGGTTCAATACTTTATCAAATAATATCTTGGTTGATTTGATTTAATATTCTTTTCTTTTATTTGGTTTGAATTTCATGAAATTTAAATGCCATTTCATTTTTCTTTCTATAGAGTTTTAACGTTGATGGATGAGCTTCACAATTTGGGAGTTTTTTTATGACACATATTTTCTATGACATTTGTTCACATTTGATCGAATTGGAATGAGGGATAGACGAACCTAGAAATCTTAATTTAAACGAAAACCTTAATTTTTATCAACTTTTACTTTCGTTTAAATTCTGATTATGTTTTCACCTTTTTCTCATTAACAATCATTTTCACAAAATCATTTGATAGGTTTAATTAATTAAATTATTTTGTTAGTTTGCATCTCATTTCAAAATAATAATAATAAAAAAATTATCTATCATGTGTTTGATTTTGTGAAAACCCAAAATTAATATGTTTCTCCTCTCCATCAACTTGAAGCTTTTAGAATTTTAAGATTGTATTTGAAAGGAAAATATAAACAATGTTTGTTTAGAACTTATAGTTAGTTTAAATTCATTTTTTATTTTATTGTTCTAGATTTTGTTTTATTCACAATTTTTAGGTTATTAATTTAGGTTTGTTTTTGTTTCATAGGTTTCTATTATCAGTTATTTGGTGCGGATCTGATCATGGCTTGATTTGATTATCTAAATACGTTCAATATGATTGATCCAAAAATAATATTGGATTGTTGCAAATAAATTTATGAGCAACAATAGATAAAATTTGGAAATGCGTCAAGAATAGACAAACGATTTTGTAGGACTAATTGCAGCCAAACTGTCGGGAATCTGAAGAAATGGTTGAAAACCCATTTATCTTATATGCAGGGATTTTCTCAAAAAAATGCACGATTTGAGAGGTATTGGTGTCTCTTTACGAGGCAAATTTTAGGTGGCGGAAATCATTAGTGATGCCCAAACTGTTCATTCATTGTATAAATATATGAGAAAGTTCAGAGCCATAGATCCAAGAAATGGAGAGGAGGATTTTGATCCTTTCTCTTTTTATATTATTTCTTTTGTAAATTTTTTTTTTTTTCAAATGCAGTAAGGGATGGTTGGAATCTTTGGGAGAATGGACAAGTATTTTCAAAGAAGAATATGGAATTCCAGATTTCTTAATGGTTTTTTTCCTATCAGTAAAATGGTTTTATTTTCATTATAATATCTTCATATTCTTTGAATAATTGATTATGTGTTGATTTAAATTAGATTTAGTCTATTTTATCAATACATGGTTAATTTCTATGATTTATATATCAATTTGGTCAATCTTTAAAAGTCTATTATCCCAAAAGTTCTTCCTGGACCATATGATAAACATATTTTGTTTGAAACTATATGAGAAAGAAGTTTATTCTTTGGCTTTCATCCTGTGTAGACTTTGCAGTGTTTTTTCAACGTCTTCTCATGTAATTTCTTGATGTGAAATTTTATGTGTGTCGAATTAGCTTTAGTCAGTTTTTCATATAATATTTTATATCATGCTTTTCTTTATGTTGTTCATTATCTTCTGGTTTAGTTTATATCTGTGAATGATCATTTATTCAAGTATTTTGAGTTTACATCTAATGCTAGATAGATGGTAACACCATTCCTGAGAATTGGAATATCTTTCATTTTCAGTTATTGGACATTTCAAGGTCACGAGATATATAATTATTTGTCTTTCTGTTGTTTTAAACTCGCTCCAGAATATGAAACACTTGAATTCATTCAGGAAGTATTATTCTTGATTTTGTCGTAGGTTTACACTTGACACAGGTTAAGAGTAGCTCATACAAATACAGAGAGATGAATTTAGCTTAGTATTGTTGATTAGTGAGAGGTTAGTAGGTGCATTACTTTCTTTTATTTAGATTTGTTTATATATGAATGGGATGATGATTGCATTAATTAGCTTGGACTATTTCTGTGTCATTGTTTCAATTGTATTTGTTTATTATTTATTAGTTTAAAATATTTAAACATTAAGAAAACAAAATATGTATGTTCTTACTTTATCTTATTTTGAAACATTATTATGAACATTCATTTTTGCAAGATTTCAAGTAAACCTTGTAAACTGTATATAGATTGTTTATAATCATTTGTATATTCATGTTTCCTTTTAATAAACATTAGTAATTAATATATCATTTGTTAGTATCATAGATTTAGATTAGTTTATTTATTTTACTTTTTTTAGGACTTTAGTTGGCCAATGGAGCCATTAAACCCATTGGGTCATTTCATTCCAAACGGCTTGGGTTATTTAGACAACCTTGGTCCATATTTGACCTTCCAGTTGACGGTATGTCACTTATGCCCATCAACAAGACTCTAGTGTCTGCAACCTTAGCTGGGACACATATATGTGATTACGATACTTTAACAAAGCACTTAGAAGTTACCACTCATCTGTATTTAACCAGTATATACTTCGCAGATAAAACCCTTACATAGTAACACAATCTTCAACTAGATTTACACATCTAAGCACTTAGCATTAGAAAACAGATCAGATATAGCATCTTATTCACATTACTAGGCACTAACCTATCATATCTTATTCATCTAAGCATACATTATTACACTAAGCATAAATCACATAACAATATAACAACCATAATGCATGAAGAAACCATAACACAGAATATACGTGGTTCACCCCCATCCCAGGGCTACATCCACCAACTCTTCTCTTGTTTATTATCTTCTTTCAAGCTTCTTACAGTCACATGGCTTCAAAATTATACTCCACAGAGGACAGGAGATCTGCGCGTACCTTGCCAGATCCTCCTTCCCTGAGGAAGTCATAGCACAAAATCCTTCCTACAGTCTATGCACAAAGAACTACATATGACTGTCTCTTAGCTCTGCAAGTCTCAACATACACTATGCACAAAGCCTCTTACAATCACTTGCACTTAACACCACTTACAACTTTCCCCCCCTCCTTACATTTCCTAGATATCTATTTATACATTACAAAAGGGCCAAAAAATGGGTAAACTCATGGGCCAACGTCCCATACCCATTACATAAGCCCAAAACCCAAAAGTTCCGTAAAAAGGGGTCTATATCGTGCAATATCCACTTTGACTTGTGATCCTCCTTTGACCAGCCTATCGAAGTCCCAAAACAGGTCAAACATGACCAAGGATCTCCAAAACTTGGTCAAGGGCCAACAGATGAGACAAACAATTTCTATAGACATGTAGAATGAATTCTAAATGTCATTACTTGGTGAGTTGTCTTTCTTTTTGGGACTCTGCATATGTCAGCTAGATACACGTATTTTCATCTCCCAAACCAAGTATATCAAATAAATATTGAAGAAGTTTGGAATGGTATATTGCAAGACCATAAGTACTTACATGCAGAGAAATTGAAAATTGAGCAAAGATGATATATCCAAAGATGAAAATCAGAGAATCTAAAGATCAATGATTGGCATTATACTCTATGTGACTGCATCAAGACGGGATGTAATGCAAATAGTTGGAAAAGTGGAAAGCTTTCAAGCATAAATTAAGGAAACACATGTTATGGAAGTAAAGATAATATTCATATATCTTGAGGGAAAAGAAGACTATGGATTATGGTATCCAAAAGGGAATGATCCATCTCTAGTTGCATATACAGATGCAGATTGGGAAGTGTTGAGGAAAATATATGAAATGATCTTACTCAAACATTTTCAGATCTTTCTTGGCTAAGGAAAGATAGACAGGAATATCACCCTATTTTTATAGCCTCACAAATTGTTTCCTAATTCACAAGTATTGGTTACAAGGGCTTAGGCTGATTTTTTATAATAAAACATTGTTGTAAAATTCAATATCTTTATACGATTTTCTGAATATAACAGATGTAAAGTTAAATGTGGAGACAAGAGAAAAAATACCAAGTGACTTTTAACACAGATGACACAAAATAGAAATCTCTTATTTCATTCCAATAAATCAAAAGAATCATTCTCTTCACAAAAATCCATGAGGAAGTTTGGACCAAAGTCAAACTTAGATGTCCCCGATGAAAACCATACAAAAGGACTTCTAACAGAAAGTAAAAAAATGAACTTTAAAATCTGGATCAACTTTCCACAGACTACTACCCACTCGACTCTACACAATATCCTTTATCAGTAATGAAATTTAATTCATAAATAGACAAGTCTACACAGACTATCAAAGATAGATCAACACCTATAAAAAACAAGTATCTGAATGACATTATTCAGCCTTGAATTTTGTTGTCTACAATAGGACCCTGTTGTCATAAAAGAGAATTAGGATTTCAATGAATTAAAGAATGAATGAAAACTGAACTATCTCTAAAAAACTCAAGAGAATACTTTAGTATGCTTTCTCCTTCTATTCTCCTCTTGTTCCTCCTTCTCTTTTTGCCTTTAAGCAATCAAAATTAGTTGAAGTAGTTAAACTACCTCTTTTAGTTAAGTTAACTAAAACTCAACTAACTCTTAGGTTAGGGGACGAATTAATATAATAATAATAAGGGTCTTTAGTAAATAATAACTAGTAGGTGGGACCCCTTGTGAATCCCTTTAGTTTCTTTAACAAAAATAAACCCAACTAGTCAATCAATCAAACACATCCCTCCTTGTGGCTCCCATAATCATTCTCATAATTTGAAAATTAATATCAATGATATCTTAAACCATATCCAAAACATCCAAAAATAGAGTGTTGTACCAAGACTTTAGCAGTCAACTATTCTCAACAATCAATAAATAAATACACTCAAAAACCATATTTGCCAATTTGGGAGGCAATTTTCCCTTTGTTGCTGTTGTCTCCCTTCGATTTCATTGAATTGGCCTTAGGCTATGTGGATCCTGTAGGCCTAATCTCATTGATAAAATGAGATCAATCATCTCTCAAGTGCATTTGGGCTGAAACGGATTTAGCGGAATCACTTGAGGGAGAGGAGGGTGAAGAAACGTCTTTTCCTTTATCATGTGCATGGTGGGCTTTGGTTTTAATCCTCTTGCTTGTGTGGGAAGACTGTACAGGTGAGTTTGCAGGGGAAACTTGGATAGTTGGGTTAACCAATGGAGGAGGAGCAGGTAGAGACAAATTAGGTCAGCCACGATGTTGGGAGACTGTTGGGTGGACAATCTCTTGCCATCCATCATTTTCGAGGACTTCAGGTTTTAATGAGACATGAGGAGGAACTGGGATACCAAGTACATGTTGAGGTTGGAAGTGAGGCCTTTCTGGCCTAGGTTGGACTACCCCTTGTCCAATCCATTTCAAAAATCCAGCGTGGAAAAACTAGTTTAACTCTTGTGGATCTACATCAAAATGTATCAAAAATCTTGACCTTCTAGGGCCTCTGTTCCAATTTCCTCTTCCCCTATTATTTCATCCATGGCTTCCTCTGTTGAAGAACCTCATTCTTGTATGCATCATTTATTAGCAACTAGTTTCTTAAACAAACCATACATGACATCTCTTTAAATATGAAACAAAGTTTGGCTCAATAACACATCAGACTCATGCAATCCAATCCATAAAAATCATTTAATACTTGTCAATGAGTAGGGGGTGAATAAGGCTTTTAGGATATCTGAGAGGTTGTATTAAGCGAAAAGTTATAAAAAGAAAGGGAGTGAAATCATAAAGAAAATAATATATCCCTCAAATGTATATAATTTCCCGTTCCCATTGAATTGTTCAACCAATTTTATCATAACAAGATGAGATAAGGACCCGACGAGAAACTTCCATAACCATTACACTGAAAAATTCATATTTGACAACCAATAAGATGCCCTAAGGGAGCAATGACAATTTGCAGATTAAAATTGGGCTCTGTTGAAGACAAATGTAGGGAGACAATCAAGAGCGCGCTCATATTTTAACAATATCACAAAGAACTGGTGGTCTTCAGAGACCTATCAACCACAGGAAAAAATACCTTTCGATACGGACACAATAGTAAGCCATAGAGTCTTCTTATTAATCCCAGTCTGGGAAAAAAAACCAATAGTTATCCACCGAGGAAAGCAATGATAGGTAGGGTAAAATCTAGTGCACATAGTGTGTTTTATGCTCGCAGAGGAGAGGTGAAGTTAACTGAATAGTGACGGTTATTCAAAGAACACACAAAGATATGACCTCTCTGTCTACTTCCTTAAGAGCCAAACAACTTGAAAACAATATGAATGAGGATGCATAATGCCAAGGTATAACTTATATCACCCCACAACCATACAGTATATATTAACGTTATAGCCACCCTAAGACTCGATCTTCAAATACTTTGGTGGAAGGACAATGAGAATGAGGCCACGACCATGAATCTGGGTTGAAGAAAAATACAAAAACCAAATATAAATACGAATGCAACTGGATAGGGTTATACTCATGACTGTGAGGGAACAACTGACGATAATACACAGAACAAAACTCTCCACCATTAATATAGAGAGCTATATACCATACTCTTATTATTCACAGAGATGTTGATACTGAGAGGGGGATGAATCAGTATCAAGTTCAATTTAAAACATTTTTCAACTTATACTTAAACCATTCAACTATATCCAATGAGCAATGAACAATAGTATAAGAGTTACACTAATACACCACAATACACCATGCACAATATATGAGAAATAATCAATAGTTATTGTTCAAGGGAAGTAATGACTTCCAAAGGTAGCTACAGCTTCCAAATATAAAGCGAGGGATAAACCTCCAAGAAGAAGATACAATCCTCCAATATCAAGAGAGAGTTTAACTCTCCATCCTTTCCCCTTCCTTCCACCCAAGATTATATGAGAGATAATAAAACTTTACATTAAATCATCACCATCAACCAATCATCGCATAGAACCTGATAATGCTTCCTAAGGCTTCTTCAATTTATGCAATTCTTAAATTCTTGGAGTATTATGATCCTATAGATAATATTACTCAATTTATTCTCTGAAATGCCTCCAAGTTTCACTCCTTGAATCCTCCCCAAAAAGAAGTTATAGAAAGAATGGTAGACTTTATTCAATTCTGGTCTATTCAAGAGACCGAACTTGTATAGAATTCCCCGTGCTCAATATTTAACATCCAATTCTTCAACTCATACATAAGAAACTACATTCTGTACTCTTTCCAATGAAATTTTTCCCACATCATTTGGATTCTCTATGAAGACGTTATGACTTTTTTACCCGGAACACCTGTTTATTGACTAGCTTCAGGACTGGTCACAAACCCTATCTTCCACAGAGTGCATCTCCATAATTATAGTGAATCAAGAGCTGAACATTTTACCAGAGGTACCTTGATATGTATTATCAATACCATAGCTATTTAACCATTTGAATCATTCTAGAAAAAAAGTTATAGAAAAAATGGTAAGATGACCTGAAAATAATATACCTTAGAACACATCACCAAAAGACTTCATCCTCCCTTGAAATCCGACCTCCTTTAATTGTTATTTCCTATGAAATTTGACTTGTATCAAATGAATGTATAATGATGTTTATTTATACCATTTATGTCACTTTATTTTAACATTAGGGCCGACCTGACACTTTCTTATTTTGTAATTCTTTTCTTTAATTATCTTAAGGGCCTACATGTACTTCCTTCTTCAATTCACTTTGTCATCTTCAAAAATTCATTTCTCCTCAACCATGAGGATCCACATGATGTGTCACATACCATCGAAAACAACATGATGTATACTATTCATTCATGGGTTTTGTATATGCATGTGCATTGTCCTTCATGCCCAAATACCTTTATCAATCTTGCGGTCCAAAACCCATGACTAGGGTTGACATCAATGACAACAATCTCCCCCTTTGTCATTGATGGCAACACTCATTCTCCCCCTATCATCATGATCCAAATT
Source organism: Picea mariana (assembly GCA_032191745.1). NCBI lineage: Eukaryota > Viridiplantae > Streptophyta > Pinopsida > Pinales > Pinaceae > Picea > Picea mariana. The sequence continues at coordinate 349,268 of JASDQU010100292.1, read as the reverse complement.
TATCTCCCCCTTTGACATCAATGGCAAAGGTTAGGGCTGCTCCCTCTAAGTTTAATGGAAAAATGTAACTCTCTTCTTTGGGTCTATTCCCCCTGAACATGTGGCACTCAATAATACTTCATCCTTATTTTTGGTCTTTGGGACTTTTTCTTCCTTAGAATCCTTTTGTGTGGATTTTGTCTTCTCTCTCTTATTCATGTCTAGGATGTATATGTTGTTCGATCTTCTTGTTGCATTTGAAACCAATCTTCCTGAGTTATTTTCTCTGATTTTACATTTTCGAGAATCAAACATACGAGTGTATCCTTGATCACACATTTTACTAACACTGAGTAGATTATTATTCAAGTCTTCAACCAATAGAACATTCTTTTCTTTTAAATTTTTTCTTCCAATATCTACTACACCTTCTCCAAGTATTTTGGCAGATGAATCATCTCCAAATGCAACATTGCCACCCGTTCTCTTCAAGCTGATGAATTTGTCTTGATCCCCGGTAATGTGTGAAGAACATCCACTGTCTATGTACCATTCATCTTCTTCTTTACATTCTTTAGTGGTCAATGCTATTTGAAAATCTTCATTGTTTGGAATCTCTTTCCTTATCCATACTGTTGTTGGCATAGGGACATCTTCATTCATATATCTGCAATCTCGTGCTTTGTGACCAAGATAATTACATTTTTAGCATGCAATATTTTTGTCCATCAATGGGGAAAATGAATTATAGATTCTGTTGACAAATCCATGATTATTTCCATATCTTCTATTTACATCATTCATGTTTCTTGCGTATGTGTTCCTTTCATTGATTCTTCAATTAATTGCCTTATGTCCAAAAATTTTGCAAGTATAACAATGACCAAGAAAGAAATTTTAATACTTTGGAGTAAGTGGGATTCTTTGTGATGTAGTCCATCTGGGTTCATGATCTATTCTTCTGTAGTTTCCTTCATACTGATTGAAGCTTCTTTGATTCCTAAAGGTAGGAGGTCTTCTTGGATATTCATCTCTTTTGTAATCATTCCTTCTTTCTGGTATCCTGGTCCACTTCTCATCAACTGTCTATGTAGCTCTTTCTTCAACCTTCTTGTTGGTATTTTCATCTTCTTTGTATGAAGTTTCACCCATGCATCCAAGATGTGTTAAGTCTTTTGGCACTTGAGAGTTTCTTAAGCTCTTCCTCAATGAGACAACTTCTTGTTCAAGTTTCTCACAATCTTCTTCTTTCTTCATCATTTGGACATTCCTTACTTCTCCTATTCTTCTTTCTTCTTCGAGTAGA
>JASDQU010100292.1:286346-325785 GCA_032191745.1 Picea mariana | reverse complement strand
TTCCTTCCTCTTGCTTCCAAATGAGTGGCCTGAACACAAACTTCATCTAGATTTGAAGGATTAAACATGAGTATAGTATGTCTCAAATAACTATGTAAAGCTCCAATGTATTTGAGTAAAGTTTCTTGAGAAGACAAATCTACTCCCAAAACCAAAGCTCTTCTCCTAAATTCTTTAGTAAAGATTTGCACATTCTGTCCTTTATCTTGTCTAAAGTTTTGCCAATCCATAGTAGCTTTTTGCATATATGCCAATGGGTAAAATTGTCTTTTAATTGCAACAATAAAATCATTCCAAGAGGTTAAAATTTTACCATGTTTCTTCATGTCCTCCTGAGTCTTTTATTCCCACCAAATGAGTGTTTCACTATCCAATATTAAAGAAGCAAGCTGAATCTTAGTTTCATCATCTGGAATTTTTTGTATCCTACAATACACCTCAATCTAACGAATCCAATTATCTAATTTCTCAGCATTAACTTCTCCATTGTACATTGGCAATTCGAATTTAATATCAAACTTTAATGAATGAATTTGCAAAGGAGTTTTACCATGTCCCTTTGGAGAATTTGGAAGAGGTCTTGAATTGGTAGAAGAAGAAGAAGAAGATGATGGAGGAGAGGGTGGTGGAGAAGCACCATTCCATCCATTTCCATTTGGAGTTTTATCACCACTGTCTTCCTTATGCTTTGAAGGGTTGGAGCCTTCACCTTGGAAACTTGTATTCCTTTCTATCAAGATCTTCATCATCTCTCTCATTTCCATGACAGCTTTTTTGAGATCTTCATCTTCTGTAGGAACATATTCATGACTCTCTTCATGAGCCATACTTGGTGAATGCCTCCTTGAAACTTGCGGTGATGGTATATGCTTCCTCCTTGAAGGATGAGAACTTGGCTCTACAAGTTGACCTTCTCCTCTTGTGAGTTTCAACCTTGTGAGCATCATAAAACAAAACACTCGCAAATAATCAAGTCTTCAAAAACCTATGCTCTGATACCAACTTGATCTAAAAATGAAGAAGACTTGTATCCTTGAAAATATTTGCAAGTTAAATTTATGTGTTAAAATGCAAATGGATCAACTTTGCAACACAACTTTAATAGGATTTACTCATTCAGGATGCATATAAACAACAACATAATCAATGAACATAAAACACATAACACAACAAATGATAAAGGAGTTCACCCCTCTCTTGGGATACATCTCCTGGTCCAGCTTCCAATGGATCATTTGTATTATTTTATCAAAGTGCTCAAAAATGTGCTTTACAATGATCAAAATGCAAAATAGACTGCTCCAATGGCTTCAAAATGTCCAAAAACCCCTAGCTGGTCTTTTTCGGCACCTCGTTTGGCCAAAAATTGAAGTAGATAGGCTTCCTGGAAGTCTCCCTTTCAAGCTTATTGTCTTTGCATCTACAAAACGCACCTCTCTTGGCTCAACCTAGCCCACCTGCAATTTAAAGTGTGAAAAATTGGCACCAAGCGCAACTGCACAACCGGTCCAAACTGTCGAACAGTTACGCACCAACCTTAACTACCAAGGCCTGTGGGCACATGGTCGTCACATGACCGTGCTATAACACAACAGGGCTTAAGTTTTAAAACCGTTGATAACCGTAATGTTTAAACCCACACGCAAATATATGTTGGTCACATGTCATACCAAACCATGCATATTCAAATGGTTATAACATATCTTACGGTGGGTCTAACCGTCGTAGCTCCGGTCGCATGCAATATAACATATAACCACGGGTCGGGGCTTAGCCCCGGCCCGGTCCATGCCCCAACATACATTTATATGATGTTAAATACATTGCAACGCATATATATATCAAGTAACATGTGTGGGTGCACTGGTTGGGTGGCCTTTCCCAAAGATTTACCCTGCCCTGGAGGTCACGGGGTCGACTCCTACTGAGTGCAAATATTTTAACCAACAAACAGGTGACACGTGGTGGTCATTGATTGGGCCACGTGTCGCCATCCCATTCACTGCCAACAAACCATGTCACATGCCAACTGTCCCATAATTGTCTGCCACATCATCGTATGGCCTGCCATGTCATCGTCCGTACGGACTATACGGACTGTACAGTCAGCATCCCTTTTTTGCCTGTTTGCCATTTTGAACAGAACGTGATATCTCTCGCTCCCGATGTCCGTTTGAACCCAAATGAGTTGCGTTGGGTTCGCAATGACAAGGCCTACGCTCTCGTTTGATTTGAAATGATTCCAAGCACTTTGAATTTTTGAGCAAAATTTGATCCCCTGATCATTGTTGTAGTCCGAGCTCACATTATAAAGAGGCATTTCATATTAATACAATCAGAGAAGTTTTTCCTGCATGTTATTCTATGTATGTTGATGAATGTCTTTATGTGTTTATGATATGTTGTAGATGGATGTCAAATGTGCATTTGCAAGGATAGATAGATTTTTCTATCTGTGGGTTTACTGATTTTACGTCTGGTTCTTTGTGGCTTCATGCAAGAGGTTGCATGGTAGAATATTGTGGGTTCTGTAAGCCAGTGCACTTCTAAATTCTGTGGAATTTAGACAAAGATGTGCTAGGAGGGAACACTAGAGGAAGTCATTGACTCAAGGAGGAGGCCTCAAGGTTGTTGAATACCTTGGAGGTAAGACTGTGCAAAGGAAGTCACCGAGATAACATAATCACTGAGGATTCTATGGAAGCTTTGCCAAGAGGGCATTGAGAAAGTGCATAGATTGCACAGAAGAACTCTATTCTGAGTTTAGAGGAAGGAGAAGTGTCAAGGAGGAAGACACTCACAGAGTCGCTAAATACTCTATCGGTTCAGTAAGGAGTGCTTGAACAGGAGGCTGCCAGGAGGGAACCAAAATGTCCATTTGAAGGATAAGGCAAGGATCAAATCCCTTAGAGGTTAGAGTAGGAAAAGCTCAGGATGGATAACACAGTTGTGTGCAAGGACCCTAGAAGGAGTTGTAGAGGTCAAGAAAACCCTTTGGAGGGTTCAAAGTTTGAGAACCTCAGGAGGGACAATGTTCCTAGAATGCAGGCAAGCTCATCAAAGTCAGATCGAGATCGTAGAGGAAGCAAAGGCCAAGGCCTTTGAAACTTTGAAAATCTTCTAAGGGGAAGGAATAAAAACATGCTCAAGGAGGAGTTATAGCTATCATTAGATCTGGAGTGTGGAGGTCGGAGAGCCCGAGGATCACACCAAGTTGCAAGGGATTTAAGTGCTTAAAATTACCCCCGGAAAGGAACTGTATGGATGGTGAGAGGCCTTCATGAAGGAAGTGTCGAAGTTGCGAGAGTCGTTGGATCTTGCAGAGTGGCAAGGTGGTTAGAGGCTGGTGAAACCCATCACTCAAGATTCGAGGGTCAATATGAGTCATTGATATCGTTTCAGCCCATGTCATTGGATCATTTCACAAATTCGGGGATTCATGAGTTTGGAGGCTAGACCAAATTCTTGGTTTCGCAAAGTCTCGAGTTGCAAGGAGCAGGGAAGGAGATTCAAACTGTTGGATCCAAGCCACGGGAGAACCATTGGATCAAAACCTCTGCATGGTATCGCGTATCGAGGGTTCGAGGGTCGAACGAGTTTATTTTTGATTATAGAAGTCTCAAAGTTCTGAGCGTCGAGCGCTCAGGCGAACACATGTCACATCTGTTAGGTGGGATCGCATGGTTGACAGGTGGCACAAACATAGAGCACACAGAAAAGATGGAAGTAGGCAACAGGTGGCATACACACGTCACCTTGGAAGGAGTCAACCCATCACTAACTTATCATGCTTTGAGATTTCACAAAGGACAAGCACGAGGGCTTAACACTCCAACTCACAAAGTTGCGAGTTGCGAGTAGTGCTAACACTTAGCCCCAGCTAGTGGTTATGTGCAGAAGGCACTAACAAGGAGGAGCCATACCCATATCACATCTCAGGTATCGATGTTTGGAGAAAGAGGAGTTGAGGGTCTTCGACTCACAAACTCGCAATATCGTGAGTCACGAGGGACACTTGCGCTAAGGCAAGTTTGTGGTCACATGGGGATGTAAGGCTCGTGCCTGGTGTTAAGTTGCGCAGGGTGGGTTTTCAAGAAGGACCTGTGGATTCGTTCAAAGGGTTCCAACAGGATCCCGAAGAGCCATTTCATCTCATAAGAAGATCGATCCAGAGATCGGGAGGTCACAGAACCCTACTAAGGGTCGGGGGTCTGCATGCATCAAGTGGTATCAAAGCCTGATTCTCTGTCTGTATACTGCAGGCAGAAGGAGGCAGAAGGAAAAGAAAACAATACTCTGATATGCACCAAGTGGTATCCGACTAGGATTTTGCTCGTATATTTAAGGAAAAAGACGAAGTGAGGTGAAGAAGAGCCTATAGGAGACAAGTAAAAGGTGAAGGTTGTTGTGGTGCACAACAGTCAATAGATAGTTAGGAGGATTGTAGGAGATGCTGGAAGTACTCATGGTTGCAGAGTTACAGTAAAAAGTTTTCCAGGAGGAAGACAGGAACAAGAAGATGGCTACTGAAATCCATGGACATGGTGGAAAGAAGAGCCACCAGCAATAGAGAAAATATGAAATGGATGAAGAGCTCACTACGATAAGGGCGAGAATGGAAGAGATTGCACTACGGATGCAACAGGATGCAAAGACACATTGGGTGTATGAATGGCCTCTAAGGAGGAAAGCAAAGTGGCCAGTAAAGAAATTGTTGGCCAGAAGACAACAAAGGCTATTGAGGAGGTGGCTAAGGTATGTGAAAATCCTCAGGGCCACAGAGGAGATGGTTCATGCCTGTGAACCAGAAGCTGGGAGAAATCTCAATGATGATGAAGAGGAGAGATCGAGCAGAGATCTCATAGATTGCAAAGTGGACAGAGATGGACTTTCAAATTTCCAGGTGGGCAATAGAAAGAGATCAAGTGAAGGTCTCGTATACTGCCAAGAGGGCAGTGTTGAATGTTCAATTTTCCAGGAGGGCACTGAGATGGGATCGACTGATCTCATAGACTGCTAGGTGGGTAGAGGAAGAGGGGAAATTCCATATTTCCAGGTGGGCAAGGGAGAGTAGTTGAGACTGTCTGAAAGTCTCATGAACTTAGGGATGAGTTTGGATCAGCGAGAGGTGTTTATAGAGAAGATGAGATCAGAGGGGAGTTCATATTAGCGAGGAGAGATGATGGAGAGGGAAGATCAGAAATGCCTTCTAGTCATTGGGGGAATAGAGGTATTCCTACCACATCGCCCAACTGAGGTGAGAAATTGTATGGCCGATACAGCAACAATGGAGGGACAACCAGTTATGACTACTCAAGGAGAAGAAGAGGAGCACACAGTTGAGATGCTCACTCCTTGGGAGAAGGAGATAGAAATACTGGAGGATTGGTTGAACCATCCAAAACCAGTAAATGACTTCCATGAGCAGACAATCGTGCATATTTTGGAAGAAGAGAATTCAGAGAAATTGCTCGAAAATTTCAGCCAAGGAGTTGAAGTGATGATGACTGCAGTGCTAAGGTCTGCAGTAAAAGGTGAATTAGAATCCCAGTCTGAGGAGCAGCTGGAGGAAGATGGAGATGCACCAATAGGAGAACTGGCAGAAGCAAAGCTGTCAGAAGGGGAAGCTGAGAAGAGACTCAGTGATCAGACTGCAGAACTAAATTTTGTAGCAGAGTGGCAAGTTGAGGCCACAGAGGAAGAAAATAGCATGGGGGATATAGTTGATCTGCCCACTGATAAGGACGAAGAAGTGCAGTCAAGGAGACTGCATAAAGAGAGCCAGCCACTAGATCATCTGAACGAGGTAATTAAGGGAATCCGAAGGCTGATGTCGAGGTCAGTAGCAGAAACTGCTAGTGAGGAGGAGCTAAGCAGAGGGGAACCTACCATAGTAGCAGGGCAATAGATGCAACAATAGTAGCGAAGCAGTGGAGCAAATGGACAGCTCCAGAGAACTGTTTGGGATCCAGGCGAATTTCAACAACGGTGCTGGGAAGCTCATGAGCAGGAGCTCATGATTTTTGCAACTGAGGAGTATGATGCAGGAGGATCACTCCAACATCATCAAGCACTAGCTAACCATCACACCCAACACATGTTCAATGGAAAGGAGAGGTGTAGCCCTCTCACTTTCAAATTTCAAATTTGAATTTATTGTATTAAATGTTTGTAAGGCCGATGAGACAAAACCATGCATGTGCACAGGCTGTGATTAGAAATCGTCTTTAATGGTTGTAAGGCTGAGATCTAGATCTGATTTGGACTAGAAAACCATTCAATGTAATTGAATGTAAATTAATGAGAGTTGGTGAGGATGGAGGGAAGAGCTCGAGGATCCCCTCTTTGTATATAGATTTAGTTCGGAGAGAGGGAGATAGAACAGAAGATAGAAAAAAGAGAGTAAGTCGTGACTCTGTTTCAGTCTGAGCTCACATTGTAAAGAGGCATTTCATATTAATACAATCAGAGCAGTTTTTCCTACATGTTATTCTGTGTATGCTGATGAATGTCTTTATGTGTTTATGATATGTTGTAGATGGATGTTAGATGTTCATTTGCAGGGATAGATAGATTTTTCTATCTGTGGGTTTATTGATTTTACATATGGTTCTTTGTGTCTTCATGCAAGAGGTTGCATGGTAGAATACTGGGGGTTCTATAAGCCAATGCACTTCTAAATTCTGTGGAATTTAGACAAAGACGTGTTAGGAGGGCACACCAGAGGAAGTCATTGACTCAAGGAGGAGGCCTCAAGGTTGTTGAATACCTTAGAGGTAAGACTGTGTAGAGGAAGGCACGGAGATAATAGAATCATTGAGGGTTTTGTGGAAGCTCTGCCAGGAGGGCATTGAGAAAGTGCATAGAGTGCACAGAAGAACTCTATTCTGAGTTTAGAGGAAGGAGAAGTGTCGAGGAGGAAGACACTCACAGAGTCATTAAATACTCTGTCAGTTCAGTAAGGAGTTATTGAATGGGAGGCTGCCAAGAGGGCACCAAAATATTCATTTGAAGGAGAAGGCAAGGATAGAATCCCTTAGAGGTTAGAGTAGGAAAAGATCAGAATGGATAGAATAGTTTCATGCAAGGACCCTACAAGGAGTTGCAGAGGCTAAGAAAACCCTTTGGAGGGTTCAAAGTTTGAGAATCTAAGGATGAACAATGTTCCTAGAATGCAGGTGAGTTCATCAAAGTCAGATCGAGCTCGTAGAGGAAGAAAAGGCCGAGGCCTTTGAAACTTTGAAAATATTCCAAGGGGAAGGAAGAAGAACATGCTCAAGGAGGAGCTACAGCTATCGTTAGATACAGAGCATGGAGGCCTGAGAGCCCTAGGATTGAACCAAGTTGTGAGGGATTTATGCACTTAGAAGCACCCCTGGAAAGGAGACGTATGGACGGTGAGAGGCCTTTGTGAAGGAATTGCCGAAGTTGTGAGAGTTGTTGGATCTTGCAGAGTGACAAGGTGGTTAGAGGCCGGTGAAACCCATCACCCAGGATTCGAGGGTCGATATGAGTCGTTGATCTCATTTCAACCCATGTCGTTGGATCATTTTGCGAATTCAGGGATTCATGAGTTTGGAGGCCAGACCAAATTCTTGGTTTCACGAAGTCCCGAGTTGCAAGGAGTAGGGAAGGAGATCTGGACTGTTGGATCCAAGCCATGGGAGAACTATTGGATCAGAACCTCCACATGGTATCGCGTATCGAGGTTTTTGGGGTCGAAAGAGTTTCTTTTCAACTGTAGAGGTCGTAAAGTGTCGAGCGTCAAGGGCTCGGGCGAACATGTGGCACATCCGTTAGGTGGGACCACGTGGTTGACAGGTGGCACAAACATAGAGAACACAGAAAAGATGAAAGTAGGCAATAGGTGCTGTACACGCGTCACCTTGGAAGGAGTCAACCCATCGCTAACTTATCTTGCTTCAGGATTTCGTAAAGGATGAGCATGAGGGCTCAACACTCCAACTCACGAAGTCACGAGTTGCGAGTAGTGCTAGCACTTATCCCTAACCGATGGTTATATGTGGAAGGTGCTAACAAGGAGGAACCATACCCGTATCGCATCTCAGGTATCGGCATTTGGAGAAAGAGGAGTCAAGGGTATTTGACTCAGGAACTCGCGAGATCACGAGTCACGAGGGACGCTTGTGCTAAGGCAAGGTTGTAGTCACATGGCGATTTAAGGCTTGTGCCTGGTGTTAAGTTTTATAGGGTGGGTTTTCAAGAAGGACCTGTGGATTCGTTTAAAGGGTTCTAGCAGGAGCCTGAAGAGCCATTTCGGCTCAGAAGAAGATCGATCCAGAGATCGGGAGGTTGCAGAACCCTGCTGAGGTAGGCGGTTTGCATCAATCATGTTGCATGAGGATAGTAAAAACAACTTCCTCTGTTGCATTAGTATATATCATAAATTCCTTCTCAAAATTTGGCTTCGCCAGAATCGGTGCGGAATTGATTGCCTTCTTGATCCCTACAAAATCATTTTCGACATCATCTGTCCAAGAAGAGGAACGATATTTCTTAAGAAGATTATCAATTGGCTTGACCATTACAACAAAATCAGGAACAAACCTACAAACAAAGTTAATAACCCCCATAAAAGCTTGAACCTCCGTCTTCGAAGTGGGAGCAGGTAGATTTAGGATAGAAGCAATCCTTTCAAGATCAATGTTTATCCCTGAATCAGAGACAATGTGTCCAATGATATTTCCCATGGTAATAGTGAAAATAGACTTAGAAGGATTTAGAGAAATGCCAAATTTCCTACATCGCATGAGAAGTCTTTTAAGATGACCAAAATGATCTGATCAGCTCTTAGAGTACACAGTTAAGTCATCAAGATATATCAGAATAATATTTTCGATCAAATCATCAAAATCTATCTACATAGCTCTTTGAAAAGTGGCACCTGCATTGGATAAGTCAAAATGGATACGTTCATAAGAAAAAGTGCCCCAACGAGTAATAAAAGTGGTTTTATATTTATATGTCGTTCTTACCTTGATTTGATTGTAACCAGAGAAACTGTCAAGTAAGGACATCATTTGTGACCCCACAACCTGCTACAAAATCATTTCCATATTGGGGAGAGGAAAGTGATCTTTTATACTAGCCCGATTCAATGCATGAAAATCTACGCATAATCTGATTTGACCAGTTTTTTTTCTGAATGGGAACCAAATTAGAAACCCATTCTGGATACTTAACTAGAAAGATAATCCCAACCTTCAATAATTTTTCCAACTCCTTTTGAATAGTTTCTTCCAGTGTAGGGTTAATGGGCCTTTGTTTTTGCCCAACTGGTTTTATTCCCTCCTTGATAGGAATGACATGTTTTATAAGAGAAGGATAAAAACCACGAAGATCCTCATAAGACCAAGGAAAAACATCTTGAAATTCACCAAGAAGTCTGGCGAACTTCATTTTTTCTTCATCAGAACATTGGGCACCTATTTTAACATTCTTTGGAGACTCAGGTGTTCCAATGTTCAAAGAAATGGTCTCACCCACTTTCATTTTCAACTCCTCTTCTTTATGTTTCTCTTTGTTGCCTACATCACTTGATGAAAATAAAATTTATAGAGGAGTCAAGCCTTTAGGAATATTTTTATATTCTATTGATATAATTTCCTTAGGCTTATAAGGTCCATTTTAAATGAAATCACAGATGCTTTCATCACTAGGGAAGGCCTTCCATGATTTTATATTGTCAGGGATATGTGGAAGATACAAAGATTGAAAAGTAAACGCAAGTCTTTGTGGAAGAAGTTATCAATTAGGAGAGGCTGCAAAAAAAACAAATCGATCAACCATTGAGTTCAATTCCCTTTTAACATGAGTGATGTTGAAAGATAGTAGGTTCGAGATAAGTGCTCAAACAATTTGGGTGTAGTGTTTCATCAACTTGTTTCTATGAGAGTATATCTTATGTAGAAGGTTCACAACAAGCTCAGAATCCCCAAAAACTGTAAGGTGACCACAACCCATATTATAGGCATTTTCAATGCCTAACAGTAATGCTTCAAATTCAGTGAGATTGTTTGTGCAACCAAACTCTAACCTATAAGAAAAGTTATGAAATTTTCCCACTGGAGAGTACAAGATAATATCAGCTTTGTTTCCTTCATTGGAGCATGAAGCATCAAAGTGTATATGCCACATCCCGTTGTCTAAGCCGATTTGTTCCAAGGTAGTGTTGTCCTCCTCAGCAAAGATGGAATACATTCCTAGGTCCTCTTATATATAATTCACATTAGGTTGTGGGACACTTTCTATGTAAGGTGAAATTATTCCCTCTCTGAGGACTATAATGATTTTACCATTCCGAGGAATGGATAAGTGTTTCCCATCAAGTGAGAGGTATCCACCCGTCAAATCTTTACAATCTCTTCCTAGGATGATCGAGTAGCTACTTACTAGCATATCCATTACCTGAATATTAAGGGTTGTCCTAATTTCAGGGTGCACGCACAAAACCAAGGTCACATCCTTGATTTCACCTATGGTCATTTTTTGTAGACTATTATAAGATATCATGCTTCTGGCATTTTCATTTGTACAAGAAAATCCTATATCTTTCATAATAATATTCGACATTACACTTGGGCCTGAACCATCATCAATGAGGCAACAATGGGCAATCTTATCCATAATATTTATAGAAATATAAAACAGGGTTTTTCTTACAGGGTATCTAAATTTACGTACACCTACTTTATTTACAGATGAATCCTCTTCATCTACCTCTTCAGACAGGTTGGATACAATGGATGTTTTTCCTTCCATGAATTATTTTAGATGCTTTTTTTGTTCAGGGATGACAACCATGTCTAGAAGGGTTGCATCTTCTTTGATGTTGACCAACTAATTTAGAATGTTGTATTTGGAAGAGGGGAGAGGGAAGGTAGTTCCTTGACTGTCAGGAGCCTTAGGAGCCTGAACGATAGTAGCTAGTGAGGATGAAACTGGGTTAGACAAAGTTCAGGGAGGATCATATTTACTTTTGGGAGCATAGGATTTATTCCTAGTATTTATGATCATGACATCTTTTGGCTCTGCAAAGTCTAGGACAACGATCATAGTTTCAAGTCTCTTGCCAAATATTTTATCTCTGGCATTCTTCTTTAACTCACATGTAATTTCCTCATGGTGTTCCTTGCAAAAGTTACATCAACTACGAGGCATTATAACTTTAGGATGAAAATTATTTTCATTTGGATTTCTAAAGGGGGGTGCAGAAGAAGATGAAGCTCCAGGGGTAAGAGGGGAGACATTTCATTTTCTCTCATACATTATCATTCGATTATTCATGTCTTGTACAAGCTGTAAGAGGGCGAACATGTATTTATATTTAACTGATTCTCCCTTAGGAATATTTTCTTTCAAGTTGTTCTTCATACTCTAGACAAGTATGTAGAGCGGAACCTAGGCTATCAATGGATTTTTCCTCAAGCCTATGACAATAGGGGGAAGGTAATGCATTATAATAATGCATGAAAGTGGATTGGTTCTGAGGTCGAATGAGTTCTGAGATTTGATTGTATAACTTGGCGAAATGCAAGTTGAAGGACTTGATAGTCTCATAATCCTTATAAGCGATGTTATTGTATTTCTGTAACTGCTCGGCTTGGATTTTGGATTTCCCATAGGTATATTTGAACCAATATACTAACTCCTCCCAAGTAGATAAAATATTAGGAGGGAGATCGAAGAAATTAGTAGGATCCTTCCCTTCAAGGGAATTCACAAATAAGCGCATACAAGTATCATTGTCATTGGCTTCTATGTTGTGATAGGCATTAGAAAATGCCACCAAGTGTTCATTTGTAGTGGCAATGTTCTTCCCTGAAAACGTAGGGAGATTCTCTTTGAAATTAGGAATTGGATGAGTAGCAGGTACCAGGTTAAGAGGAGAGGAAACATTCCATGGGGTGGCTGTATCATCTTCTTCAAACTAAAAAAGCCCATACTTTTGGATGACTTTGGCGGGGTTTGTGGTAGATTGGACAAGGACTTGGTGACCATATAAGCCACCAATCACTGATGAAGCTAAATATTGAGATAAAGAAGCACCTCTAGTGCCACGAGAGCCACCACTAGATGCCATCTTGTGGATGATAAGTAAGGGAGAGAAATATGAACTGAATGAATCAGACAAGGTTCTCCTTAGAGTATTTTGTTGGGTTAATAACACAACGTTCCTTCTTCCTATTTCAGAAATAGGATTAATTTCCAGTGATAAACCTCTTCTTCTCCTAGAATCACGAGGTCTAAGGACATGAAAAGAAGATCAAAACTAAAGGAAAAGAAAGTTATGGTTGATTCCTAAGCTATATATGCCTAGATTCCCAATGTTCTTGGGCACTTATGTCTTGTTCAATTTCTTCCCATGAGTGATTAAGATCAACCTGGGTACTAGTGGTATATAAGATGGTTTTAAACAATTTTAAAGCAATGTTGGTCTGATCTTGATGTTGGCATAGGGGCAGACCCAGGGTTCAGCTCCAAGAGCACACCAACAAACCCTAACTACTGGCCCTTTCGGCAACACCTATGAGGTAGATGTAGTCTCACTTGAAGAAACTATGGGGGGGTTACAGAACAGAGAGGTCTGCAATCAAGAGGATATCAAGTGGATCTGATACAAGAATAATACAACATTTATATATCACTTACTAGCTCATATATACTCCACACAACTATCTGTCAGATCTAACAAAACAATACAATAACAACATATCAAATGACAGAGAACACAACATCAACCATACACAACTCAATATATACGTGGTTCACCCTCTCTCTAGGGCTACGTCCACAGAACTTTTCTTAATAATATATTAAGATGAAGCATACAGTTCTTGTCTATGTTCTTAGCTAACATATCTTCTCTCTTCTCTTCTCTATCTCAACCCTTCCTGCGCACCCAGCTGCAGAACTGATCTTTGCATCCAGTTGAAGATCATACAATACCAAAAGTCTCTTACACTTAGCACTTCTATCTCACACAATAATAACCACTCGTGCCAATAACAAAACTAGAACGAACAATATCAGCAAAAATAACAACAACAACAACCCATCCCAGGTTCTTTAGACCTCTATTTATACATTACAATAGTTCTCCGTCAGCCTTAGGCCGAAACCTAAGTGTCAAAACCCTAGATACCAAAAGCCTAGGTGTCTAAAACCCTAGGTAACCTTGACCCGTGTTTTCAAGGCTTCGCCAGCCTGTCTTTCCTTCCTTCTCACGCGGTGCTCCAAAGCATCCAATGGTGGCTTTTTCCACTTGCTGAGTTGTCCATGATCCTTCTCCCTTGATGATCTATCATCCTCAATCTCCTTATCCAAAGACTTTCTTTCTCTTACTTCACTACATCTTTTCTTCTCTTCTGCTCACTTTGACCCGATAACAGTCACCGTGTCTTCCACGTAGTTTACATTTTTCCTTTTCTACCTTGATCTTCGCTTACTTCCATATCCAAGGGACAACACTTGAACACTGGGCTTAATATTAGGATGCCTTGCAATAGGTACAATCATTAAGAAATGAAATAGTCAAAGAATCAAAATCTGAAAAGTAGATATATTCGATGATAATCAAGCATAAAAATCAACCAGAGAGATATGAAAGATCTCCCCAGTATGGTCACCAAATAAATGTTGAGGAAAAGATATGAAATTATCTTACTCAAGCATTTTCATATCTTTCTTGGCTAAGGTTAGATAGACGAGAATATCACCCTATGTTTATAGCCTCAAAAATTGTTTCCTAATCCACAAGTATTGGTTACAAGGGCTTAGGATGATTTTTTATAATAAAATATTGTTGTAAAATTCAATATCTTTATACAATTTTATGAATATAATAGATGTAAAATTAAATGTGGAGACAAAAGAAAAAATACCAAGTCATGATTTAACACAGATGAGAAAGAATAGAAATCACTTATTTCATTCCAATAAATCAAAAGAAACATTCTCTTTACAAAAAACCCTGAGGAAGTTTGGACCAAAGTCAAACTTAGATGTCCCCGATGAAAACCATACAAAAGGACTTCTGACAGAAAGTAAAAAACCGAACTTTAAAAGTTGGATCATATTGCCACATACTACTTCCCACTCGACTCTGCAAAATATCCTTTATCAGTCATGAAATTTAATTCATAAAAAGACAAGTCTAAACAGACTATCAAAGATAGATCAACACCTATGAAAAACAAGTGTCTGAATGATGTAATTTAGCCTTGAATCTTGTTGTCTACAATAAGACCCTACTGTCATAAAAGAGAATTAGGCTTTCAATGAATTAAAGAATTTATGAAAATTGAACTATCTCTAAAAAACTCAAGAGTAGACCTTAGTATGCTTTCTCCTTCTATTCTCCTTTTGTTCCTCCTCTTTTTTCCTTTAAGAAATCAAAATTAGTTGAAGTAGTTAAACTACCTATTTTAGTTAAGTTAACTAAAAATCAACTAACTCTTATTTTAGGGGAATAATTAATATAATAATAATAAGGTTCTTTCATAAATAATAACTAGTAGGTGGGACCCCTTGTAACTCCCTTTAGTTTCTTTAACAAAAATAAACACAACTAGTTAATCAATCAAACACATCCCTCCTTCTAGCTTCCATCATCATTCTCTTAATTTGAAAATTAATATCAACGATATTTTAAACCATATCCAAAAAATATAATATCCAAAACATCCAAAAATAGTGTGATGTCCAAAAACTTCAGCAGCCGATTGTTCTCTATAATCAATAAATAAATACACTCAAAAACCATATTTTCCACTTTGGGAGGCAATTTTCCCTTTGTTGTTGCAGTCTCACTTCGATTTATCTGAATTTTACTTAGGCTATGTGGAGCCTTTAGGCATGATCTCACTGATAACATGAGAGAAATCGTCTCTCTAGTGCATACAGGATGAAACAGATTTAGCGGAATCACTTGAGGGAGAGGAGGGGGCAACAACAAATTTTCCTTTATCATGCACATGGTGGGCTTCAGTTTTGATCCTCTTGCTTGGATGGGAATATTGTACAGGTGAGTGTGCAGGGGAAACTTGGACAATTGGGTTAATTGGTGGAAGAGGAGTAGGTAGAGACAAATTAGGCCAGCCACGATGTTGGGAGACTGTCGAGTGGACAATCTCTTTCCATTCGTCGTTTTCAGGGACTTCAAGTTGTAATGAGACATGAAGGGGAACTGGGATAACAAGGACATGTTGGGGTTTGAAGGGAGGCCTTTCTAGTCTATGTTGGACTACCCCTTGTCCAATCAAGTTGAAAAATCCATCTTGGAAAATATGGTTTAAATCTTGTGGATCTACATCAAAATGTATCGAAAATCTTGGCCTTCTAGGGCCTCTGTTCTAATTTCCTCTTCCCCTATTATTTCATCCATGGATTCATCTTCTTAAGAAGCTCATTCTTGTATGCAATGTTTATTACCAACTAGTTTCTTAAACAAACCATACATGACATCTCTTTAAATATGAAACAAAGTTTGGCTCAGCAACACATCAGACTCATGCAATCCAATCCATAAAAATCGTTTAATACTTGTCAATGAGAAGGGGGTGAATAAAGGTTTTGGGATATATGAGGGGTTGTATTGAGTGAAAAGTGATAAAATTAAAGGGAGTAGATCATAATTATTGTTCAACAAATCATCAAACAAACAACTGTATTGTAATAACAAAACATATCAACTGTAACTCATCTCCATGTCATCCTTCAATTGCTATAATACAGTATTTTCATTTAATTATAATTTAATTTTAAGAATAGGGCATGCAAAGTGAATCTAGGAATGTGAGGGGATTTGTAATGTGCGAAAAAGTGATAGAATGGCAGAGACGTTAATGGATATTATTCATAAAACAAATTAAGTAATCAATAATCAAAACTCTTTACTAAAATCAATCCAGAAAATACCAACACCATACCAACAATTACTATGTATCAAACTATTTGTTGTTACAACATTTAAATTTCCCAAAAATTCTCAATTCAGAATAGTCTGTGGAATCATACTCATAGTCAAAACAACTTTAATTTCAACAATCATGTTAATAAAACGTTGATATTTTATTTCTTTGCCTTCCTTTTTTTTTAAAAACCACACAAAAATATGTTCGACCTCTATCCCATAATGCATCATTATAATAAAAAACTCCACTGTCTACCAATTTACAAGCATAGCCTAATTAAAATATGCACAGGTCCCTTTTTTAAATATGACCAGACTTCCAAAATGTGCCCAATTATATCAATCAACAAGGAATTGCAACGAAAACACAATCAACATAAAACCCAAGCCTTATCACTGTCGATGTAACCATTTATAATCTGCATGATGATCCAATAATATAAACAAGGTGAACATAACCAATTACACACAGGCACCATTTTCCCAAATAGCCACAACCCTGATCGGGTCTAGCATAAACACATAGTTGTTTTCAATTGAAACTAAGACCACACTGTAAAAATAGAGTGAGTGAAATCATAACAAAAATAAGACAKCCCTCAACTGTATATAATTCCCCGTTCCCATTGCAATTGTTCAACCAATTTTATCATAGCAAGATGAGACAAGGACCCGATGAGAAACTTCCATAACCATTACACTGAAAAAATCATATTTGACAACTAAGAAGATGCCCGAAGGGAGTAGTGACAGTTTGYAGATTAAAATTGGGCTCTATCGAAGACAAATGCAGCGATACAATCAAGAGTGTGCTCATATTTTAACAATAGCACAGAGAATTGGCGGTCTTCAAAGACTTATCAACCACAGGAAAAAATACCTTTTGATACAAACACAACACTAAGACATAGAGTCTTCTTATTAATATGAGTCTGGGCAAGGGAACCAATAGTTAGCCATTGAGGAAAGCAACAACGGGTAGGGTAAAAGCCAGTGCACATAGTGCATTTTACGCTCGTAGAGGAGAGGTGAAGTTAAATGAACAATGACGGTTATTCAAAGAACACACAAAAATATAACCACTCTGTCTACTTCCTTAAGAGCCGAACAAATTGAAAGAAATACCAACGAGGATGTATAACGTTGAGGTATAACTTATATCACCCCACAACAATATAGTATATGTTAATTTATAGCCATCTTAAGATTGGATCTTGGGATACTTTGGTGGAAGGAAAATGAGAATGAGCCCACGACCATGACTCTGGGTTGAAGAAAAATATAGAAATCGAATGGCAATCCGAATGCAACTGGATAGGGTTATACTCATGACTGTGAGGGAACAACTGGCGATAGTACATAGAACAAAATCCTCCACCATTAATACGGAGCAATATATACCACACTCTTATTATCCACAGAGACCCACCATGATTTTAAACCGACAGATAAACCAATTAATGCACAACTTAAACAAAACCCAATTATTTTTCTTCCTATCTGAAACAATTACAATCATCACAGAGAGAAATATCACATATTCACATAGTTGAAATTCTCAGGAACAGAGAAACCCAAGCATCACTGAGACATCGTTTGTTCATACACAAAGAAAATTTCATGGATGGAGAGAAAAAGAACCATACCTGTAACCAAAATTTTAAAAATGGCAAGCTGGTTGGGCCTTCTTCTTTCCAAGAGTCTTAAAAGAGGATTTTAACCACCAACAGACTAAAAATGAAACAAGAAACAATGTTAGTGTGACGACCAATGGGGGGAGCATGGAGTGACGTGCATTTACTGCACGTCTCTTCCATCTCCCATCCTATTCAATTTTAAGTACAAGACATCCAAACATTCACCAATCCATTAAACTATGTATCCAATGCCTGAACAATTGGAATATGTGACGATATTCCTTGCCCAATGTACCACCCAAACAGTCACATGTTAACCTTTGCCAAGTTCTATGCCATATCATATATATTTCAATGCTATATGCATTGAAATAAAATATAATGAAAATCACATAGCCACTAACCAACCATATAATAGTTAGGACTAACACTAACATCGCTTCACTTTTCCATTTGCATATAACCCTTTAACATAGCTACAACATAGATCCTTTCCTTTTAGGGTTTTTCCATAGGTTTTCTTTCCTTGTTTTGGTTATGTTATCACTAACATATCTCATGTATATATGTGGCTAGGTAGTCGATCACGATGATTTGTGACGCAGTTAAATCATAGCAACTGTCAATACATGCCCAACATAACAAAAAAAATAAAAATCCTTGAATTGCATAAACATCCCATAAAATGTATCATCCAACTGTTACAATGTCAAAAATGAACCCAAGACTGCATTTTCAACCATGAAGGGTTATGTAAGCAGCGTAAAAAACAACAACAAAAAACTATGTGATATGTCTATCTTTCAGCCTCTAGTCTACAAGGGGGTCCCACCTACTAGTATTATATTATTTGCATAGTTTAAATAATAGGGCTTTAACAATACTTTGTAGGTGGAATTCATAGTTACGATTTTAATCGTCAACAGGAAGGAAGTGTTGATGATAGAAGAAGTATAAGTGGAGTAGTCTTCTACTTGGGTGATTGTCTGGTATCTTGGTTGAACAAGAAAGAGTCTTCAATATCATTTTACATAGTAGAAGAAGAGTATATTGCAACAAAAACATGTTGTACACAGGTTCTCTAGATGAAGCAAACTTTGCAGGACATACAGGTGGAATATGATGAGCCTATTCCAATACTATGTGATAACATCAGTGCGATAAGTATCTCTAAGAATTCAGTGATGCATTCCAAGATTAAACAAATCCTGATCAAGTTTTACTTTCTATGGGAACAAGTTACAAAGAAGAGCATCAAGGTAGAGTATGTTGTAACAAAAGAGTAGATTGCAGATATCTTCACCAAATCTCTTTTGAGGGATACTTTTGAGTATCTTTGACAAAAACTTGGAGTAGTTTCGTCCCCACAGTGAATTCTTTTTGAAACACATGAATGCTTTTTGAATTCTTTTTATCAGAGATGTACACGAGGAAGCACCATCAAGAGAAACATCAATAGATATTATAAGGTTATTGATAGGGGGAGAAGCCCCAAGGAGAAGTCATCCTTTACCATTGATGTCAAAGGGGGAGTGAAAAATAGAGGCATAGAAGAAAAGAGGCATGAAGGCAGGGGGAGCCAACATGAGCATGAGTGTTGACATTGTTATGTCTAAGTGTTGTCATAAATGCCAAAGGGGGACATTATTGAAAGATTAATTATTGTAAGGATTAATCAATTATCGAAAAATATTAATTAATTATTTGAGGGATAATTAATTATTGAATGTCATCAATTAATTATTGCATGTTATTAATTAATTATAGAAAAATGTTAATTTTTGAATGTTTAGATATTGGAAGATTGGTTTTCATTGATGTCAACCCTTGAAAAACGTTGCATGTCGATGTAAAGTGGTAGTAAACAAAAGATAATAGATTGCATGTGAGTTGCATGCTATCATGAATTGCATGAAAATTGCATGTCATTAATAAATTTCCCTTCAAAACATAGAGAAGATTCAATTGCAAATCACTTCTAAGAATATAGGTTGGAGATCTTAGGCATTGAATTGAAGACACATAAGTCTAGTGAAGTAAGGAGTTTGTAGGAGCCAAGAGTATGGAGAAGGGGTTTGATACAAGAATACCTTGAGTATATCCATGGGTTTTAGGAGGAAAAGTTCAGACATCTGTGGAATGCAGTGAGGAAAATAACAGATACCAATGGGCAAATAGTACACACAGTCACAGACCTATGAGGAAAATTTGTGAAGATCAGGGATATTGAACTCAATTCAGCTACAGGATTGAAGATATGTCTTCTTGTGTGTGTTAGGATGAGTATTCTGAAGAAATTAGGGACATGTATGTCTCGGTGATTCATAAGAAATTGATTTGGAGAATTCTCTTGTGGATGTTGGTATGAGGTGTGTGTGGTTGCAGTATTGATGAGATATTGATATTAGTAGCAACAATATGAATATCATAGAAAACATCAACAACAGGTTATCAATGAAATAGGCAGTAACAGATTGGTCGACATCTATATTTCAGGGTGGTTGGATGGGGCAAGGAAAGGGGGTTGTATCCTCCTTCCACTTGGAGCTGGTAAATTAGGGAGTTGGAGCTTCTTTCAGGTTGTAGCCTGTAAATAGGGGCTTTGAGCCTCCTTCCATTTGTAGCTGGAGAAATATTAAGTTGGTTCTTCTAATTAATGTACTCTTTGATCAATAAGAAAATCATTTTGTGGTTTTTACTCGCATTGGGTTTCCAAGTAAAATTCTGGTGTACTATGTTTATGTGATGTTTATGGTGTTGATGATATTTTGAATGCTCATAATATTTATTGGAGGCTTTATGTTGTGATTAAAATTACTAATTGTGCTCATGTTTATTCAGCCCCCCTCTCAGTATTCCAACATTTTCATGGTTGGTCCCATGTATTGTACACTGATATGGGAGCCTCGAGGGGTAGTGGGGGGGCCACTTGTAAGGGGGTTCAGGGGTGGTATCCCTAGAAATTTATTTTTTTGGTTTTTTTTGCATCCGGTTTTGGCAGTTTTTCGGAACATGGTTTTCACCAATGGTTTCCTAATTCCAGTTAAGGAATTAGGCTTGTTGACTAATCCAGGTCAGTGGATTAGGGTTTTGGATGTCGTGGGATCCTATATGTATATTTTATTGTAAACAATGAATATGATGAATAGAATATTAGAGGTGTAGCTCTAAAAGTTTTGTTGGTTTTCCCTATTTGGGTTTCCAGGGTAAAAATATCTATGTAATGTGTGTGTGCCATATGTATCTTTTTTGTTTGATTAAGAATTTGTTTGCAGTAATTAATTGTAAAAGGTTGAAATCTACATTTGGTATCAAAGCCATTATTGTCTTCAGGGGGATGAATTTTTGGCTAAGGGTTTGGCAGGGGTCTTTGATAAGCCTTTTTACAGTGGGAGATTTGTGATATTGATTATTCAGGTGAAAACAAATGGAAAGAAGTTTGAAAATAGAGATCGGGAAATTTAATGGGAAATGTTTTGAGCTATGGAAGTTCAATATGGAATATATATTGGTAAACAAGGATTAGTGGATCATGGTGGATCCAGGTATTGCACCTACAGGAACATCAACAGAAGACTGGAAAAAGTTGGATCAGAAGGCAAAGATCACAATCTGGTTGTGTCTCTCAGATTCAGTATTGTTGAATGTGTTGGGGGAAGACACAACCAAGGAATTATGAGATAATTTGGTGACTTTGTGTTAGTCTAAGTCCCTTGTAAACAAAATTTTCCTGCAAAAAATGTTGTATAACCTAAGGATGATAGATGGAGACTTGGTGATAGAGCATCTGAACACATTCAATATTGTGGTAAGTCAATTATTATCTATTGATATTAAAAGTTTATATGAATATAAGTGTATCAGGTTATTTTTCTCTTTACTAGACTCGTGGGATAGTTTGGTTGTGGCCATAGGTATTAATAAAACTACTTTAATTTTCAATGATGTGGTCTCATCCTTGTTGTTGGAGGAGATGAGAAGGAAGAACATGGAAGGACATATAACATATGCATTATTTTCAAGAGTACACTCCTAGAAAAGAAACAGATCTAAGTCCTCAAGTGGGAGATCTAAATCTAAGGGCATATCTAAATCTCCTAGAAGTTTTGTAAATGTATGTTGGATATGTGGAAAACAAGGGCACTACAAGAAGCAATGTATATCCAAAATCATTGAGAGAGGAAAGGGATTTGAACATGCTCCTTCTACAAAAGAAAAAACCTCCTTGGGAAAAGGAGGGGATCTGCAATTGTTTTCATCAAGCACACATGCAGATCATGAGGCATGGTTGGTTGACTCAGGTGCATCCTTTCATATGACTCCCCAGATGGAGTGGTTCCGTGAATATGAAATTTATGATGGAGGTGACATTTTCCTAGGTGATGACTCAACAACCAAAATCATAGAACGAGGAAAAGTCAAGTTGAATCTCGTGGATGGAAGGATTAGAACACTTCCTGGTGTTCTACACATCCCAGGATTGGCCAGAAATTTGATTTATGTAAGTAAAATGGATGATGCAAGGGTAAAAACATTGTTTGAGAAAGAAACCTATAGGATGGATCGAGCAGAAATGGTGTTATTGAATGTATTTTGGATTAGAACTATGTATAAGCTATAGGGAAGCACTATTAGTGATGGGTGTAATAGTTCCATTGTTCCTGATATTGGATCTGAAGAATAAAAACTCCCACAGTCTCTGGAGAAAATACAGTATTGTGGCATCAAAGACTGGGGCATATTGGAGAGAAGGGATTTTGACTATTACATGGAAAATGTATGGTTGAAGGTATGTCTAACTTCTCTATGGATTTTGATTTTTGTGAACATTGTGTATATGGGAAGCATAATTTGGTAAGATTCTCTTATGCTGCAATGAGGGAAGAGGGAATTTTATAGTTGGAGCACAGTGATGTGTTTCAACCTGTGCCAGTTCCATCACTGGGAAAATATATGTAGTATGTCTCATTTATAGATGAATTCTCGAGGAATACATGGATATATTTCCTTAGTAAGAAATATGAATTTTTTGATAGGTTTAAAGAGTTAATGGTGGATATTTATACATAAATGAATTTGAATTTTTGTGTAAGAAGTGTGGTATAGCAAGGAAGAAGACTACTCGATATACACCTTAGCAGAAGGGAGTTGGAGCAAGGTGAATTCTCAGTGGTGTCGAGTTGGGATGGGAATTCTGGGTAGAGGTAGTGGGTATTGCATGTTACATGGTCAATTTATCACCCTCATAAGCATTGGATGGAAAGACTCCTAATGAGGTATGGACTAGAAAGAAACCCTCTCTCACACATCTTAGGGTATTTGTCTATGAGGCCTTGTTGGGTTGCTGAAAAGGTACAAATATCCCCCTTATTCCCACAATTCATGATATAATATTGATTGAATTTTATGTTAATTAGGGATAAATAGGGTAGAAAATGATTACTATGTCTTCCAGTGATATTATTGAGTTATATTAAATAAATTCTAAAATACGATTGGAATTGTTTGATTTTGTTATAGGAATGGATAAAAATTGTCAAATTCGAGATAGAAAAGGAGATCTTGAACATGCGTAAGCTATTGGAGGTTGAGGACTTTTGGAGCAAAGCAGTTTTGAAGATGATTGATTTTTTATCTTGTAAATTTATAATATCAAAGCAATCCTGAGGATCTCTCGATCCTCAGGATGGATTAATTTACCCATATTATTGTAATATATAGAGGGTAATAGATCCTAAAAGGATAATCTAAGAATTGTATCCAAGTATTCAGAACTCAGAATTGCTCTGTGCAAGCAGTTTTTGTAAAAGTTATACCAGCTATGGAATCAATAAAAGATTTGAACATTTTTTCCATTTCCACATACTAAGTTTCTAGTAGTAGTGCTTCTGAAGACCAAGGGCCCAGTCTGAAGGAGTCACTATCTCAATCTGTAATTGTATCACTTTGATTTCTATTCTGTGATTCAAATCTCTTTCACAATAGTTAAGATGAATGCATAAGTGTGTTAATGATTTTATGATGTTTTCATACAAAAGATAGGCGTTTCCCTTGAGTATTACTGATTGTTGTTCCAACTTCCATTACTAAAGTTTACTACCTAACAGTTCCTCACATTATCATACACATTGTTCCTTTTACTTAGATTCACAATTGTTGTTCCTTTCAATTAAGTTACATTTGTTGTTCCTTTCAATTAAGTTACATTTGTTGTTCCTTTCAGTTAAGTTACATTTGTTGTCCCTTTCGATTAGATTAAAATTGTTGTTTCCTTCCACAAATAGAGTAATTTGCTATTTCTTTTCTAGCAATTTGATTCATAGTTGATAGTTGATTCTATAAGTCTTTACTTAGATTCAATTACTGCATCTTAGTTAAATGAATTCAACAAATTAGTTAATTCATTTTCATTTGTAACATTAATCAGATTTAAATTTTGTTAAGTAAGATCTTAGTCTCATAATATTTAATGAACATTTGAGGAACTTGATTGTCGATAAACTCAGATTTTCTTTAACTACGCAATTTTAACCTCTATGAGTTATCTACATAGACTTTGTTGATATTCTTGAGATAAAAGACAAATCCTCGAGTTGATAAATTAATGTTAAAGTAACGTTGTTTTTAGGACATCTTTAGAGCCCAATGTTTTGGCGTTTTGGTGTTGTTGTCGGGGAGAATGTCAAAGGTAGCATAGGTTGTGTCTCTGGAGGACAAGGTATTGAAGATGGAAGGTAAGAACCTATGCAGGAAATAGGTAAGATGCTTATGCCAATGCTTGCCTCCAGTTGATACTTAGAGGTTATATAGGTGTTGTTTTATTTTTTTTGCATGAAGTGTGTATGACTAAGAAGAAAGATCCTGAAAAAACAAAACCCCCACCAAAAAATACCAAAGCCCAGGGATCTGTGCTCCCTGGGAGAATCACTTTCATAGACAACATCATCTAAAAAGATGAATCTCAAGCTTCGATTGGACCTAGGAAAGGATCTACTTGAATCCATCAGGTAGCAGTTTCACCAACTGCAACCCATGCTGAGATTCATAGAAAGACTAAAGGGACTGAGAAAAGATTTCAAAGCACAAATCTTCCACCCCTCAAGCCTTTAGAAGAGAGAAATTATCGTAATCTAGAGGAAGGAGAAGGAGAAACCAGTGGGGTTGCCAAGGCAGACCCATCACCACCCCCTGATCCTGAATCTCCTATGAAAGAAGAAGTCATATCTCAAATCCCAGATAGAGGGAGTGAAATCAAATCCCAGATAGAGGGAGTGAAATCAAATCCCTTAGAGGATCAAATAATCAACCACCTCGAATAGAACACCCAGATCAAGAAATTCCTTAAGCTTTTTGGCACATTTTCGATCAAATGGTGCAACCAAATCAACAACGACCCCAGACCTCCACGTTGGAATATTTGATAGTTGATCCAATCGCCAATGCCCCCATGAAAGCAATCCCCCTACATAACCTGCATACATTCCATGGATTGATCTCAGAAGACCTGGATGCATTCTTATTCAAATTTGATGTCCTATGTAGAGGGTATGATTACACCTCTGAACCCCAAAAATTAAAATTTTTCCCCTCCACTTTGAAAGGAGCATCTCTACACTAGTTTATGGTATTTGGGAGTGGAACTATAAACTCATGGGATGAGATGAAACATGCCTTCTTGAAAAAATACTAGGATTATTGTAGAACCAGGGACCTAAAAGATGAAATCTTTCAAATGACTGCAATAGAAAACGAGACATTAGAAAAATATGTTGAAAGATTCCAATATAATTTACAAAGGTCTCCTTATGGTGCATTACCAGGTGAAGTACTTAAAGAAACTCTGATTAAAGGCATGAAGGATGAATGGGTAGATACATTAAATTTAGTGGGGAAAGTTGATATCTATCAAGAGACTTATGATAACATTATCCAATTGTGCATCAGGTGCTCATGTGGAAGTTCATGGACCGGATCATCAATGCGGGATCCCCTCACCAGAAATAGTAACATCACCAGCAGGGGTGTCAATTGAGTGGAAGTCAGTAATCTCCTAGAAAATTTCAAAGCTGACATTTTGAGCACTTTGAATACACAATTGGATGTATTGCAGGCCAAACAGAAACAACCAGAAGTAGAACAGACGTTGGCCATATTTTTCCACAGATGCAGAAAAAAACATGGTCCAAGGGAATGTCCTTTGGATGTGGTTCAGGTTTGCGCTATTTGCGCCAAGGATCACGCAACGAAGCAATGCCCATCGATCCCTAGACTGAAATTTGTATTTAGAGAAGCGGAAGAGGAAACAAAACCATTATATCTGATGGGTTAGCATCGTCAATGGCAGGCCTGACCTCCAAATACACTACAAGACCCCTCCTCTTTCTTCTATGGACAGTATAATCAACAGAAAAATTATGGTAATGCATGGTAAAGACAACCGTTTACTAATCAGAATTGGAAGCCCCAACAATACCCACCTACAAATCCCACTTGGCTGAATCAACCTGCTGCAAATCCCATCTGGAAAAATCAACCAACTGCAAGTTCCACCTAGCCTAACTCACAATACCCCACCTCATCTTGGAAAAACTTAAATAACAACCCCTACCCTTCGCAGTGGCCCAACACAACTGCCCAAAACCCAAAATGGAACCAGAATTGGCAGTGCCCCATGGGGATAAACAATCAACCCATGGGGATGGCCCCTCAAACCCAACCCACATTGAAAGCTCCACTCCAACTGCCCCAAAACCCTCAATCACAATTTCACCCTCAATTACCAGCCCAACCCCACCCAAATCCTAATAATAGACTGGCTCAGCTCATCCACATTATGGAGAATGGGGAAGGGGAAACCAACTTGGTAGGGTGCAACGAAATCCTATTGAGATCGGGGCGTATAATCTCTCCTGAAGAAAGTAACATTTTCCAAGAGCATGAGAATGAAAATAACAAACAACTAGCAATAACACCCTTGACTATGCTAATAATGAAAGAAATAGAGCAGGGGGAAAACACAGTCGAGTCATAGGATCTTGATAAGGATGAAACTCCTTCCCCTCCATTCCCCAAAAGATTGATGATAGTGAAACCTGTCGTGTATCCTAACTTCGACATTGTACCGGAACTCAAGAATTTATGTGTCAAGATCCCACTCTTGTAGTCTTTGCAAGACATTACAATTTATGCAAAGACAATCGAGGAACTATGTGGGAGGAAGCTTGTCAGGAAAATTAAGGATTCATAATCAACAGTTCACGTGGTAGGAGCCTTATCTAATCTAATTCTAGGTAGAAAAGAACCAGAAAAATATGCAGATCCAAGGAACCCCATAGTAATAGTTCAGATCCATGGATGTTCTTTTTCAAATACACTATTTGATTTGGGGGCGGCCATCGATATCCTGACTATGGAAACTTGCAATACCTTGGGTTTTGACTCCTTCGAACCTACCCCAATTATGTTACAATTGGTTGATCGATCAGTGGTTAGACCAGTCGACACACTACATGATATAGCAATCTCAGTTGACTCTTGGGAATATCCAGTGGATTTCCTCATCATCAACCCAAGAAGTGGACTCGAAGGGCATGTTGATTAAGGTTGGTTGTCATTGATGTCAACCCTTGAAGAAAGCCCCGTTGCACAAAGGTTTGGGTAATGGACCCAATATTTTTTGATGAATATAATGACTCATTATTGTTTTTTCATGGTTTATAAGAAGTAAATATGGAACTCCAAAGTGGTCCCCTTATGGTGAGATCCCTCACGGTAAGACAGTTTGCGGAGTAAGAGAACCCATGATTAATTGTGGAATAATGAGATCAAGGACAGTGAATTTTTCATGGAAACTATCCTAGATGGATAGTGCTTGTCATGCCATTTCCGGTGGTATGTAGAACGTCACATAAATCCTCATGGTTAGAGAGTTATGACCTTGTGAAGTTGGAGAACCCAAGTTTGAGTATTGGACCCAAGTTTGTTTAATGGATAATGGTATGATTTTTGATATATTTTAAGGTAATACTATTATATATGGATAGTACAGGTCATTCCATTTCTGGTGGTATGTGGAATGTCACATAACTCCTCACTGTTTGAGGGTTATGGCCTTACGAAGTTGGAGGACCCTCATATGTCATCTAGAAGCCCCAAAAGGTCAAAGTAGTCAAAGTGGTTTAAGAGTTTTTAAAAGGTAAATAATAAAGTGAAGTGATGAGTGTATTATAATTCAAAGTGAATACAAAATAAATTTAATGGAGAAATTTAAGAAACAAGACTCTCTCATTTTAATCACACTTGAGCATATTGAATATCTATAGGTTTCTGAGGTAACCAAGGATATCTAAGCCAAATTTCTGAGGGAAAGTGAAGAAAATAAGGCCGAAATGCAAGGAAGAATAAATTCTTTTGATGATTCTTTCTAAGGTATGTTATTTACAGGTCATCTCACCATTTTCGCTATAGATTTTTTTCTATAATGATTTAGACCATGAAATTTCTATTACATTGAGAAATCATACCCAAGTATATGTGGTAAAAAATTCATTTTGTGGGTCGTTGTAGTTTTGGAGTTACACTCCATGGAAAATAGGGTTTGTGCCTAGTCCTGAAACTAGTCAAAAATAGGTGTTTCGCGTAAAAACATCACAACTTTTTCATAACAAATCCAAATTCCATGAGACCAAATGTGTTAGTTAGGGTACAGTCTGTATTATGTTTTGTAAAAGTTTTAGATCCATTCAATGAATATTTCATGTGGGGCACACTCTACAAGGTTGCTTTCTAGAATAAGCCAGAATTCAACAAGGTATGCCATTTTTGCTATAACTTATTTTCTGTGAGGTTCCAAGTAGTGACACTTGGAGGAATTGCACAAAACACACTGAAGGAAACTGTGTATCAGTTTCAAATCTTTATACATTACAGGTTCAAATTTATGATTATTTCAGGTTAGGGTTGTTGACTAATCCAAAACTAGGCATGTGAGACTAAAGAAAAGTTTGATGAAAATGATAGTCTCTTGTTGTTAAAGTTAAGGAAGGTTTGTAGGAATGTGATCATATACACCAGGTCTATTACAAATATACAAATCAGATTTGGATGATGAAATTGATGAGGGATTTTGGTTGAGGTACATGTTGAGTACATGGTTGAGACAAGTAGTTGATGAGTTGGCACATACATGAGGTGTATAGTTGATGATGTTGGTACATATTGATGAGTCATAGTTGATGAGTAGTTGACACATGATTGGTACATACTTGGTACATGGTTGGATGCACTTGTTTGTGGTACAGGTTGATTACAGGTTGTTTGGTACAGGTTGGTGCATGGTTGATGCACTTTTTTATGGTACAGATTGATTACAGGTTGAGGTACATGTTGATGAATGGTTGATGCATGGTTTAGATTTATTGGTATAGGTTTATAGTGGTATATCTCACAGTGATAGTGTGACACTGGTTCCATCATTTTACTTCTACTTCATGGTGGTAGGACGGGGCAAGGATAGGTGGTTGTAGCTACCTTCCAGTTGTAGCCGGAGAACATAAGGGGTTGTAGCCTCCTTCTGGTTGTGGCCAGAGAATTGGGGAGTTGGAGCTTCCCTCAGGTTGTAGCCTGAGAAAATAGGGGGTTGGAGCCTCCTTCCAGTTGTAGCTAGAAAACAAGGGAAGTTGGTGCTTCCAATGAAAGTAATTCTTCAAGACATATAAGAAAAAAAATTCTGTGGTTTTCTCCCGATTTGGGTTTCCACGTAAAACACTGGTGTACTGTGTATGTGTGTGATTGTTTATTTATTACTGCTCATTATTGGATANCTCAGTAATCCAACAATTGGTATCAGAGCAGGTTCCTTCAGAAATCAGTTTAACAACTGAAAGGTAGATCATGGAGAGTACCAACTCGTATAAAAATGGAATACCACAATTTGATGGACAAAAGTATGCTTTTTGGAGCATAAGGATGAATACATATATACATGCATAGGGATTTCAAGTTTGGCAATCAATTGTAGATGGATACACAGCACCAACAGTTCCACCAACAAATGAAAAAGAAGTGAAACTCAGTGAAAATAATTCCAAAGCCAAAAATGCACTTTTGAATGGTCTCAGTGATATGGTATTTACCAAAGTTGCACATTGTAAATCTGCTAAAGATATTTGGGACAAGCTTCAAAATATTTATGAAGGAGATTCAAAAGTCAAACCAGAAAAGCTTCAAACTTACAAAGGTCAGTTCGAACAACTAGAAATGAAGGAATATGAAGATATCACAGGCAACTTCTTACGAGTCGATGAAAAAATGAATGCAATCATAGGATTGGGAGATGAAATCAAATAATCTGTAATTGTTCAAAAGGTACTAATATCTCTTCCTATGAGATTCAACCCTAAGATTACAGGGACACTCCTCCACCGAGAAGATTCAGATTTTAGAATCAACAACAGATAGACAGGCCTCAAGAAGAAGAAGGATTCATAATAGAACCTCCTTTCAGAAGATCTTCAACTACCAGGTATCAAACTATATGTTTTGGCTTATGTTATGCATGTAATAATTTTGGACATAAAGCTGTAAATTGTAGAGCTAACAACAAGAACAATAACTACTTTGAGAGCCATACACAAAGGGGTTATGAAGAAGACCTAGTGAAAAACAAAGAAGAAGTTACAATAGGTTTGAATCTTTGAGCACTAATGTGGAATGTTACAAATGTAACAATTTTGGACACATGACCAAAAATTGCAGAATGGAAGTCCCTCCTAAAGAACCTCAACATAGTCACAAACAAGAACCTCAGAAAATGACATGGATAAGAAATCAAGATCAGTATAGCAATGAAGAATGCACAGTCACTCTATAAGGTAAACAAAAGAAACGTGGTTGGTATGTTGATAGTGGATGTTCAAAACACATGATAGGTGATAGACACAAGTTTCTTACATTACGAAATGAAAGAGATGGATCAGTCTCCTTCGGAAATGATGATTCAACCAAAATCATTGGAAAAAGCACAGTCCAAATTGGGAACAAGAATCAAAAGGTAGAAAATGTTCTACTAGTAGAAGATATGAAACATAATATTTTAAGTGTGAGTCAAATGTGTGACCAAGGTCATAAAGCTACTTTCGATTCACAAAAGTGTGAGATAAGAAAAGAAGGTTCAGGGAAATTGGTCACTACAGCTGCAAGAACTTCAAGCAACATATATCTATTAAGCAAAATTGGAAATGAAAAGTGTTGTCTAGGAAAGGAAGATGAAAGTTGGCTATGGCACAGAAGAATGGGTCACATGAATTTTTATAACCTTGTCAAAGTCAGTAAAAGAGAAGCAGTCAGAGAAATGCCCCAGATCACGAAACCAACAAACACTTTATGCAAGCATTGCCAACAAGGAAAGAAAACAAAGACCAGGTTCAAATCAAAGGAATATTCAACAACACAACCATTGGAAATTGTGAATATTGATCTAGTTGGAACAACTACAACAAAAGGCTTAAAAGGTGAGAGATATTTTATGTTATTAGTTGATGATTATACAATAATGATTGCAGTTTGCTTTCTCAAGAACAAGTCAGAATCTTTTGAAAACTTCAATATCTACAAGGAAATGGTTGAAAATGAGATGGATTCAAGAATCAAATGTTTAAGATCGGATAATGGAGGAGAATTCACCTGAAAGGAATTTATGGACTACTGCAGCAATCATGGAATAAAAAGGCAATTCTCTATCGCTAGGACACCTAAACAAAATGTAGTTGTTGAAAGAAAGAACAGGACAGTACAAGAAATGGATCGAACAATGATAATGGATTCAAATTTGACAGATATTTTTTGGACACGGGCAGTGTATACAACAGTTCACATTCAAAACAGAGTAATGCTAAAAAATAACACTGTTAAAACTCCCTATGAGCTATTGAAAGGAAGACCAACAAATGTGAAGCACATCAGAGTTTCTGAAAGCAAATGCTACATCAAAAGAGAATATGGAAGAATGGGAAAGTTTGACTCTTGTGTGGACAAAGGAATACTTGTTGGTTACTCAAGTACAAGGAAAGCATACAAGTGTTACAATCTAATTTTAAACAATGTTGTGGAAAGAATCAACGTAACAATTGATGAAACAGGCAGACCATAATCAAAGGAAGAAGAAAACAAATTTTCGAAGAACAAGATGAAAAAGAAGTAGAAGAGGAAGATGAAGATGAAGAGAATCCAACAGAAGTAGAAGAGCAAGTTCAACATGTATCTCCAAAGACACCTAGGAAACGAGTACAGAAGAATCATCCTTTAGATCAGATTATTGGAAACAAAGATGCAGGAGTTGAGAGTAGAAGAAAAATTTGTTCACCAGAACAAACACACCTAGCACTCTTATCTACAATTGAACCAAACTATTTTGAAGAAGCCAGCAAGGATGAATTTTGGAATAAGGCCATGGATGAAGAATTGGATCAAATAGAGAAAAATGGCACTTGGGAATTGGTTCTGAGACCAAAGAATAAGAATGTGATTGACACAAAATGGGTTTTTAGGAATAAATTGAATCAAGATGGATAGGTTACAAGTAATAAAGATAGATTGGTATGTAAAGGATATGCACAGATTGAAGGAATCGACTTTGAAGAGACATTTTCCCCAGTTGCCAGAATGGAAGCAATCCATTTACTTTTAGTTTATGCTTGCTCCACAAATGTTAAAGTATATCAGATGGACGTAAAATCATATTTTTTGAATGGGGAACTTAAAGAAGAAGTATACATTGAACAACCAGAAGGATTTCAGTTGTCACAGAACACAGACTATGTGTGTAAGTTAAAGAAGGCCTTGTATGGTCTAAAACAAGATCCTAGAGCATGGTACTCCAAACTGGATAAGTATCTGTAGTAGGAAGGGTTTAGAAAATGAAGTGCAGACAACAACCTCTACATCAAGGTAAGTCAAGGTAATATTTTATTAATTTAAGTTTATGTTGATGATATTATTTTTGGTAGTGATGATGACATGTTAAGCCAGAAATTTGCAAAAGACATGCAGAATGAATTTGAAATGTCGTTACTTGGAGAACTATCATTCTTTCTGGGACTTCAGATATGTCAAAGCAACCAAGGAATTTTTATTTCTCAAACCAATTATATCAGATAAATGCTAAATAGGTTCGAAATGAAAAATTGCAAACCAGTTATCACTCCCATGCAAACCAGTTGTAAGTTGAGAAAAGATGATGATTCAAAGTCTACAGACCAGAGGAAATATAGGTAAATTATTGGAAGCCTACTATATGTGACAACATCTAGACTAGATGTAATGTAGGCAGTTGGACAGGTGGCACGATTTCAAGCAACACCAAAGGAATCACATGTATTAGTAGTAAAGAGGATCTTCAGATATATCAAAGGAACATAATAGTTTGGATTATGGTATCCAAAAGGAAAAGATCTATCACGTATTGCCTACACAGATGCAGATTGAGAAGGTTGTATTGATGAATAATGAAGCACCAGTGGAGCAACGTTCTACTTAGGTGAGTGTTTGGTATCATGGATAAACAAGAAACAATTATCAGTATCTCTATCTATAGCCGAGGCAGAGCATATTGCAGCAACAACATGTTGTACACATGTTCTTTGGATGAAATAAACTTTGACAGATATACAGGTTGAGTATGATGAGCCCATTCCAATATATTGTGATAATACAAGTGCCATTAGTATCTCAAAAAACTTGGTGATGCACTCAAAGACAAAGCACATTCCAATCAAGTATCACTTTCTACGGGAACAGTTTGTAGAAAAGAACATCAGAGTTGCGTATGTGGGCACAAAATAACAAGTGGCAGACATCTTTACAAAACCGCTTCCACGGGAAGCCTTTGAATATCTTCACCAAAGACTTGGAGTTATTTCTACTCCAAAATGAATGCTTTTTGAAAGATTATCCTATATGTCTTAGATGTACACAAGGAAGAACCATAAGAGGATAGTTCAGTCAGGGGGAGAAACCTTGGATGGAAAGATACCTTTGCCATTGATGACAAAGGGAGAGAGATTTATCATATGCATAGGATAGAGGAAGATTTATCAGATGTAGAGGATAGAGTCATGGTTCCAGAGGGAGCATGAGTGATATTATTTTAGTATTGCATCAAAGTTTTTCCATCAATGCCAAAGGGGGAGATTGTTGATTAAGGTTGGTTTTCATTGATGCCAACCCTTGAAGAAAGCCCCATAGCACAAAGGCTTGGGTAATGGACTCAAGATTTTTTGATGCAAATATGACTCATTATTGTTTTTTCATGGTTGATAAGAAGTAAATATGGATGAACTCCAAAGTGGTCCCCTTATGGCAAAATCCCTCATGGGAAGATGCTTTGCGGAGTAAGAGAAACCATGCTTAATTGTGGAATAATGAGATGAATGAAAGTGAATTTCTTAGGGAAACTATCCTAGATGAATAGTTCTTTTTCTTCCATTTATGGTGGTATGTAGAACGTCACATAACTCCTCACGGTTAGAGAGTTATGACCATGTGAAGTTGGAGAACCCACGTTTGGGTAATGGACCCAAGTTTGTTTGATGGATAATGGTATGGTTTTTGCTATATTTGAAGGTAATAATGTTATACATGGATATTAAATGTCATTCCATTTCTGGTGGTATGTGTTGTTATAACCCTATAATTCATAGGATCATCTGTTGACTGGAAATTTTTCACTCTGGGTGTATAGGTTTGCAAATAATATTTCATCTCTGCAAATTATTTTCAAGGGAAATAGTGCACAAAATCCACATAATGCACTTATCCTAAGTTTTGGAGAAAATATGACTTTGTGCTCACAAAGTAAAGACAATGCATAAATGAATGGTTTAGACGTTGGCGCTGAGATCTACAGTCCACAAGCTTTTTCGGACCCCCCCGACCATTCTACCTTTAACGGCAGGGGGGGTCTGGAATCGGGTATAAAGAAGGCGTGCATCTAAATGGCTGAGAGGTTGGCGCATAGATCTATGGTTAAGATTGAATTCCAGACCCCCCCAACCATTCTGCCTTTAATGGTGGGGGGGGGGGTCCAGAATGAAGCGGTTTTCCTGGCGGGCCCTGTCCCAACGTGTCACCCATCCGTCGCATTGGACCTCCTTCGCTCCAGACCACTTACTACTTACCATCCTTCCCACTTACCATTCATCATTTCCTGACATTCCCCATCACCTCATGACATCATCCTCCATTTTCCCACCACCCATCCATGCATAAACCAAGCTTAGGGTAAAAAGAATAATAGATTAACAAAGTTTAGCAATAAAGTTAGTGTAGTTAAACCAGACTAAACTAGTTAAAAATTAATAGCCAATTTAGTTTAGTAACTAGGTTAGTTTTTTATTGATTAATACTTAAAAAAACAAATAATATAATAGAAAGATTAAATAAAACAATTAAAAAATACAAAACATATTAAATATAAAAATAAAATATAATAAAACAAAAACATAAAATATTAAAACAAAACATGCAATAAAAAATATTAAAAACAAATAACAAAAATTAAAAAAAAAACCTACATTATCCTAATTCTACCCCACCCAAAATCCCACGCACATTTTCTTACATCACGACCCATCCACTCACATCAAACATTCAAACGAACGGCTATTAAAAATTCCGGACCCCCCCTCACCATCCAGAATTTAACGAGAGGGGGGGGTCCGGAATGAGGTAGTTTCTAATACCACCCCCCATCCACGTGTCTCCTCCCTATTCCAGCGAACCCCCCCCTCCCCCCCCAAAAACTGCTTACCACCTTAGGGGGGGTCCGGAATACCACCAATCACGAAAAAAACCGCTTTTTCAATTTTTTGCCTATTTTCGCCTATTCAGCATGTCTTCGTCCGAGGCCTTTTTTTGGGAAAATTAAAAATGAATTTTGAGAAATTGAGAGAGTTTTTTCTCTGTAACGGGATGAAGAAAAAAAATCTCTCTCAGTTTTTTCACAGGTGCCATGATCAGGGAGAATCGAATCCATTTTTGAGGCCCTTTTTTCTAGATTTTCGCTTTTCCGTTACAGTCCTGATTTTGCAGGAGCTGTTACGGCCAGCTGGGGACACATTTGTTGAAACTGAAGGAAATTTTTATCCAACACATGCCCATATCCAATAACCTCCTTCAGTTTTTTCCCAGGTGTCATCGTTGAAGAGAAACACATGTCTGTTTGGACCCCTTTTTCGTAGAAAACCGGTCCGTCTTTCATTGCAGACAGTTCCAAATTTTGTGGGATTGGTGGCTATTTTTGGCCGAGGCGGTTAAAACTGAATCAAGAAACTAATGGGGAGGTCTATCCTATTTATTCAGAGATGATTTTTAATGTAAAGGTTGTTGATCTCATGCCCAAGCAGGCTAGGAGCACTGTAACTTCTATCAGAGATTTTCTAGAAATATAATGAAACGTTTCACAGGATTCCTGTATGTTAGCTATTGGTGAAGTTTTCCCTCGTCATTGAACGTGTATCTGCCTTTGTTATCAGTGTGTTATCTGTCTGATATTTTAAAAGGAGTTAAAGTTACAGGATTTATCTGTGCATACCCTGTTTTCTGACTTTTAAAAAATCTAAATGTTTGTCTTCTGATGTTGTGGTGAAGAAATTATTAAATGCTTCTTTACTGTGATTGATAATCTCGCATTTTCTGCTAATCCATCACTTATTCCCAAAGAATCCAATAGTTTCATTATCTCTCCCTATGAAAAGACTTCTTATAAACTATTATTTGGTCTCTATATTTGTGAACAGACCCCATAGCCCAATGGTCTTCTTTTGTTGTCTCAACCAGAAAACCCCAAGAACATAACCCTATTCTGCATAGCTAGCATAATATCTTCTTCCAACAAATTTATATCAGACAGAGAGATCCCTCTCTGAGTCTTGGAGGGCTAGATCCAAGACTCAAAGTGGTTTTGATGTTGCCTCTATGATAGCCTCTTCAGCCTTGGGCAAATTACATAGTGCTAACAGAATGGTGACTCCACTAGGGAAGTCTTTCCCCAGTAGTACGCTTCAAAGCTCCAGATCTGATCACTGATGGTGGACAGTGACCAGACAAAAGAAGGATAAGGTCATTCACCTGGTGACTCCAATCAGCTCCAGACAGTGCCAACTCACAGACTCCACTGGAGGAAGAACCTGAAGCATGGCCAAGCAGCCTAGAAAGACCAGGTACTCAAGCTCAAATTGCATTCAAGACATATTTGGTTTCATCTGCAATTACTTTCTCTCTTATCATGATCCTGGTCTAGAGTATATTGTTGAAATTTAGGATGATCATTTTCAACCTGAAGAGCCTCAAGAGATTAAACCCCAAATTGTAGATTATGTACATGCTCATACACCTATGCACATCCCAGATGCATCTGTAGAAAGCCTGGTGAGACACAAGCCTCCTACTTTATCTCCTACTCCTACAAAACCTCTGGATGGTTGTAAGCCTATTTCTTCATCTTCTATGCTTGCAAAATTCCTAGACTGATACTAGCCTCTAGATTTGCCTCCTATTCCCCATGACCTCCCTGACAATTACATGAACAATTTGCCTAGGTTTGATGGAGAAAATGGGAAGATCACTGCTGAAAAGAATATTCAAAACCTTGAGGATTTCCTTGACCTTTATGAGGTTGAAGATGATGATGTCTGCATCAGAATGTTTGCCCTGTCTTTAGGAGGTAAAGTTAAAGATTGGTTTAATAACCTTCCATCTGCAAGCATCAGAAATTTGTAGCAGTTCATGCAAGTTTTTTTAGATAGGTGGCTGATCATGGGAAATGTTTTCCTCATCCTAGAAGAATACGACCTCTTGAAAAGAAAACCCGGGGAAACAGTACAATAGTTTTCAGTGAGGTTCAATGAGGTGTATCATTCAATACCTGTGGATGTAAGACCACCTCCTGGTTTAGCCAAATTTCATTTCCCAGATGCCTTCGATCCTGAGATGGCATTCCAATTAAGAGAAAGGAACACTGCAAGCCTTGAAGAAATGCAGAACATTGTAGTTGATGTGGAGACCAACTTGCTGATCAAAAGGTCAAAGTTAAAGGACAAAGAAAGGGTGCAATTGAAGTCATCATAAGCTAAACTAGAGATTTTGGCCAGTGCCATGGAAGAGATGATGCAGAGGATCAACAAGAAAGATGAGATTGCTTCCCAAAGACACCATGTTCCAATGATTTTAGAGAAAGGAAAGGTCATTGTTCCTAAACATTTTGTTGTTCATCCTTGGGACCATGGTTTGGATAATGATTCTTTGAACTTTCATGTATTCAATTCACAACACAATCA
Source organism: Picea mariana (assembly GCA_032191745.1). Classification (NCBI taxonomy): domain Eukaryota; kingdom Viridiplantae; phylum Streptophyta; class Pinopsida; order Pinales; family Pinaceae; genus Picea; species Picea mariana. Next base: position 287,881 of record JASDQU010100292.1, on the reverse strand, counting down.
AAGATGAAGCTCTATCTCAACTTGCAAAGAAACAACCAGCTAATATGATGTGCATGTTTGATGACATTCCTTACTTGGATTGTCCACCCAAGTGTGATCAGTATGATGATGAGCATGAGGTTGAAATAGAAGTGGACTGTTCAAAGAAATCAGTAGCATGTCATTGACAGGAAGAAGATTATTTACAGTTCAGATACGACAATCAGCCCTTGCACAACATTCATGACAACGATGAGGAAGAGAGAGAAAATTTCAGAGTAAGGGAAAAGTCTTTGCCCTTATGTTTCTCTTCTTTTCAATTTTTGAGAAGAAATCGTAAACAAGTTGGCATTGGTAAAGAGGGAGGATGTTCTAACCAACTAGGTGAAGATGCTAGTGCTGATGTGGAGGCTGTTCTAAATCCAGAGTTGTAGCCCTTTACCTACTTTGATTTTCAAATTTCAGATGAAAGATTAAAGCATGAGGAGAATTATGAGTTAATCCAAAATAACTCTGTACCATTATGCTTTAATTCATTTCAGTTTTTGAAAAATAATTTTGAGTATATGCTAAAGGATAAATGCACGGAAAATCAAGAAGTTGCAGTGGAACCAATGCAACAGTCTTGTCAGTCTTTTCAGGATCCAATATCAAATGTGTTGGATGACTTGTGTTGTCAAAGTCTTTTTCCATCATCCATCTATGCGATAAAACCCTATTATGATATTGACATGAATCGACAGTCAGCTTCATTGTCTTTTTCAATAGAATTCACATTACAAAGCCCATCAAGAAAGTTGCAGCCATGTCAGGAAATGCATGAGGATGAAGATAACATAGATACAGTGCTAGAGCTGCCATCCAAAAATCAAGGAACATGTCATTTCTACCTTGATCCTGTAGCTACCTATATGGATAATTTTTTCACTGTAGAGCCTCAATCTTTCTCTGGCAGTACTTTTGTTCTTCAAGATTGTCGAGGTCTCTATGGTAAATATCAATCATGTTTTCAGCAGTGGTATTTTCTCTTTGCAGTTTTGAGTCGATGGGAAAAAGGTCAAACTGCATTTTTGACTGTGAAAACAAGCGGTCAAGCAGTCCACTGGTCTCAGAAGCTACTTGATTGGCTTCATTGGCATTTTTGTATTATTTGATTTAACAAAATTTTCAGTAGCATAGGGTAGGTAGGAGAATGTGAATAAGCTCAGCATTCTGAGCATCTCTTTTTTAGCAGTGTTCATTTGATTTGGTTTCAGTTGCAAAATCAAAACAGGTACAGGTTGCAAAATAAGATTTTGGGATCATCCCAATGGATAAAGCATCGGTCTACATGATCATAGGTCTGTGGTTCTTGACACCTCCTGAAAGAAGTTGCCATCCCCAAGTGGAGCCACTATTATAACCATATGATTCATAGGATCATCTGTTGACTGGAAATTTTTCACTCTGGGTGTATAGGTTTGCAAATAATATTTCATCTCTGCAAATTATTTTCAAGGGAAACAGTGCACAAAATCCACATAATGCACTTATCCTAAGTTTTGGAGAAAATATGA
>JASDQU010100292.1:267790-279484 GCA_032191745.1 Picea mariana | reverse complement strand
CTCACGGTTAGAGAGTTATGGCCATGAGAAGTTGGAGACCCCAGGTTTGGGTAATGGACCCAAGTTTGTTTGATGGGTAACGGTATGAGTTATGATATATTTTCAGATAATACTATTCTATATGGATAGTACATGTCATGCCATTTCTGGTGGTATGTAGAACGTCACATAACTCTTCACGGTTTGAGACTTATGGTCTTACGAAGTTGGAGGACCCTCATATGTCATCTAGAAGCCCCAAAAGGTCAAAGTAATGAAAGTGGTTTAAGAGATTTTAAAAGGTAAATAATAAAGTGAAGTGATGAGTGTATTATAATTCAAAGTGAATACAAAATCAATTATTTCAATAATAATTTTAATGGATAAATTAGAAGTGGACCCAACCCTAAAATAAGGAAAGTGGGGCCAAGTGACCTAGAAGATGTTTTTAAGGAAGCTACTTGGAGAGTATAAATAAGAGACAAAGCTCTCTCATTTTAATCACACTTGAGAATATTGAATATCTATAGGTTTCTGAGGTATAAAAATAATATCTAAGCCGAAATTCTGAGGAAAGTGAAGAAAAGAAGGCCAAAATGCAAGGAAGGATAAATTCTTTTGATGGTGCTTTCTAAGGTATGTTATTTTCAGGTCATCTCACCATTTTTGCTATAGATTTTTTTCTATAATGATTCAGATCCTAAAATTGATATGAAAGTGAGAAAACATATCCAAGTATCTTTTTTTTAAAATTCAGCTTGTGGGTCGTTGTATTTTGGGAGTTACACTCCGTGGAAAATAGGGTTTGTGGTCAGTCCTGAAACTAGTCAAAATCAGGTGTTTCGGGTAAAAACATTATAACTTCTTCATAACAGATCCAAATTTAGTGAGACCAATTGTGTTGGTTAGGGTACAGTCTGTATTATTCCATGTAACAGTTTTAGATCATTTCATTGAATATTTTATGCAGGGCATGCTCTACAAGGTCACTCTCTAGAATAAGCCAGAATTCAGCAAGGTATGTCATTTTTGCTATAACTCCTTTTATGAGAGGTTCCAAGTAGTGCCACTTGGAGGAATTGCATAAAACACACTGAATAACATTGTGTATCATTTTTAGATCTTTATACATTACAGGTTCAAAGTTATGATTACTTCAAGTTAGGGTTGTTGACTAATCCAAAACTAGGCATGTGAGACTAAAGAAAAGTTTGATGAAAATGCTAGTCTCTTGTTTTTAAAGTTAAGGAAGGTTTGCAGGAATGTGATCATATACACCAGGTCTATTATAGAGCTACAAATCAGATTTGGATGATGAAATTGATAAGGGCTTTTGGTTGAGGTACATGTTGAGTACATGGTTGAGACAAGTAGTTGATGAGTTGGCGCACATACATGAGGTGTACAGTTGATGATGTTGGTACATATTGATGAGTCATAGTTGATGAGTAGTTGACACATGATTGGTACATACTTGGCACATGGTTGGATGCACTTGTTTATGGTACAGGTTGATTACAGGTTGAGGTACAGGTTGATGCATGGTTCAGATTTATTGGTACAGGTTTACAGTGGTATATCTCACAGTGATAGTGTGACAGTGGTTCCATCATTCTACTTCTACTTCAAGGTGGCAGGATGGGGCAAGTACAAGTGGTTGTAGCCACCTTCCGGTTGTAGTCGGAGAACATTGGGGGTTGTAGCCTCCTTCTGGTTGTAGCCAGAGATTTGGGGAGTTGGAGCTTCCCTCAGGTTGTAGCCTGAGAAACTAAGGGGTTGGAGTCTCCGTCCAGTTGCAGCTGGAAAAAAAAGGAAGTTGGTGCTTCCAATGAATGTAATTCTTCAAGACATATAAGAAAAAACATTCTGTGGTTTTCTCCCGATTTGGGTTTTCACGTAAAACACTGGTGTACTGTGTATGTGTGTGATTGTTTATTTATTACTGCTCATTATTGGATAATAATTCTACATTGATATAACATTTGAAGAAAAATTATTATAATTACGTTATTACTGATTCACCCCCCCTCTCAGTAATCCAACAGAAGTCTTTGGTGTGTTTTGTGACCGAAAATGGGCAGCATAACCCCTTGACCTGGTAAGAACCTGCAAAAATAGCAAGTTATTGCTTGCTGGAAATGTTGCAAAACACACAAGAAAGTTAAGAAAATTCTTGTTTTTCAACAGAAATTTCCTACATACAAAATTTAGAAAATGGTATTGATTTTATTTGACCTATCTAAGATTGTTAGCAAACCAAATATGACATAAAATGAATAGAAAATAAGATAGGAAAGACTATGAAGTTTAGGTGAGCTATGAGGGTGGACTCTTGCTCAAGGCTATCCCAACAAAACCCTTGAAGCAAACCTGCAACTTGTGAACCAATGTGAGATGAGAGAAAATAGAAAGCAAGATAAACAAGTAATGCAAACTAATTTGCACTACTTACTATCCTACTCAAGTAGATCTACAACTACACTATTGTATGATCTATCCAAACAAACTAATTTGCTTTAGATATTAACTCTAGATCTCAACAAGAAAATACAAGGAACAAGATCACCTCATGTATATGGAAGTAGCAAGACTAATCTTTGTTACTTCAAAATCCTCCAAAGCCTTTCTATTAATCCAAAGGAGAGATTTGCAGCAACTAATTGCTCCAAACCTCTCAAGAGAAAAATGGAGTGAGAGCAAGATGGACAAATGAGAGAGAGATGGGGCAAGAATTGGGTAGCATAAAAATAGCTCAAGAGATGGTCAGAAATGAGTGAGGGAGGGGTTCTATTTGTACTTTGGAAGACAATGCTACCCCTCTTGGATGAGTTACAAGTGTCACACATCAAAGAAAATTCACTTTTAGGGTTTTGGTAAGTTAGGGTTTTGGCATGGATGGATGAAGTGACAATGAGTTGGAGTGAGTTAGAAAGGCTTTGACAAGTCAAATGATGAGTTGTAGGGTCTAGGGAGGCACACCAAGGGATAGAATAAGTTTCCCATTAATTAATTTATTTATTTTTTACTTTTTGGAGACTTTCTAGAAGGGGGGCACACCTCTCTAGGGAAAGTGACGTTTTTGCTTAATGGCTTGGTGAGGGGGTGATGTGAGGGTTGGAAAAGGTTAGGAAAGGTTAGAAAAAATCTTTTTCATCATTTTCCATCTTTACTTTCATCCATTAGCTCAAAAATTACAAAAATGACATTTTTCCTATGTCATGACTTAGCAATTAAGATTCTTGTTTTGACTGACTGAGACTCCTTGTAGACAAACACCTAGCAAAAGTTGTTCTACTGAGATGAAACTTGGTGTATGGGGTCTCATTCCATTTCTTTTGAGCACAAATACCCCTAGCAAAAGCCCAAGGACCTAGTTTTTACAATATTTGCTCAAAAATAATTAATTAAATTACCCAACCTTATGCAATTTTAATTAATTAAAAAAAAACTATCTAGACTCGACGGAATTCCGTGAAACTTTCTGAGATGTCATACATGGTCATTTACATCATTCCTAAACACAAGATACGAGAGGATAAATCTATTAGAACGTCTTTCACCACTTTGGAGCAATTATTTGAGGGAGTGAAAAACTCAAGGGAAATTAATAAGGCTGAAAAGCCAAATTAATAACCTAAGGATAAAAAACACTCAGTGAAAGGAACTCTCTGATTGAATAAATCCCAAGGTAACCGACCTAACTATGATCCATGCAGACCTATTATATTATTAACCCATGCAGTGGTGCAGAAATTTCGATTACAAAAATATGTGCTGGAGGCAAAAATTGCCCAGTAGAACCAAATAGTCTTCGACGTGTTTGCATATCTTCATGGTACACGGAGTTGACCCCCTAGTTGAATAGGCGGTCAACATCTGGCTCCACATGGGGATGTGTGTTTGATCTTCACACTTGGGAAGGAGAGCATATGAGAATCCAACATCTACAAAACAGAGTGCTCACCAATACCCAACATAAATATACATATATATCAAAATGAAATACTATAAACAATAACTACATAAAGAAATAACTATTGTACAACATTTCTAATTACAAAATGAAACTACGATACAAAAATAAATCTAAGTACATAATAACATAATGAATGAAATAGTGCAAAACTCAAATACAAGAGAAAGGTTAGAGATATGTTACAACCATCCATGCAATGGATGAAATGAAGCCACACTTGTCTAAAACATCCTTGTACAGGATGAATCACAGAAGACCCCTTCCCAAGTTTTATTAACTTGGAATTTTTCGCGAGAAAGAACCAGCCAAGAATCATGCTCTTTCTTCCCTTCAACCAAACACTGGAATATGACAAGCCATGTAGAATTTTAATACTTTGCTTCTTATGATTGCCAAGGTGGAAGGCCAACAAATACTCATAATGATATGACATTGATAAACCAAAGTTGCCTTCCATTTCCTCATAATTATGCAACAATTCATCTTTTGGTTTAAATGCTGGAAATGAACATGTCACAGGAACCATCACATTGTTTTCCTCAAGGTTGTCAAGGTTCTCCTTCAAAAAGATTGGTTCCTCAAGAGGAGGGTGGGGACTTGAATTATCTAGATACTCAACAATTTCAAACTCAAAATCTTTAGTCTCCTCAAAATTAGTAACTATCTCATCCATGGATTCATCCAGAATTTCCCTATGAACTTCCTCATCTTCTTCATTGTCAAGCTCAAGTTCAAGGCGGTCTGGATATTCAATATAAGTCTTTGTGAAATTAGCTCCCATGATCTCCAATTGATCTTCCATGGCCATAAACTGTTCATTCATGTCTTCACACTGTTCTTCATGGGAAAACTGCATGTTCTGAATTACTTCATTAAGTTCCTCAATGGGATTTGGTGGAGAATCAATCGTTATATTCGAACTGATTGTTTCTAGATCTGGAAGATTTTTCCTCTTCCATTTTTCCATAAAATCATCAACCCATTCATTGTAAATTTCATCGCGATCATCCCCAAATCTTTCCAAAAAGTCATGCAGAAAGTCTCGTATGGTCTTGATCGATTTATCTTCGTAAAGAAGAAACCAATCACAAGCACTTCCCTGGTCCTCCAAAAGAGTCCAAGAAAACAATCTCATAAGAGCATCCTCATAGATAGGTGGATCATGCCAACCATCAATTAATTGCCAAAAGGCCTCGACATGAGCACAAGCATCCCCACCATCATGGAATTCAAGCACATTGTCAAGAACATCTTCAGGTATATCATTAGGACAACCAACTATTTCTGAAAAATCAAAAGGTTTCGTGAGGTCACTCATTGAAAAAGAAAAAATCTGGGACCTAAAAGATTACTAAGGATCCAAAAAAAAAGGGAAACATGCTAAGTTCATCCACAAACTTTTTCAAGTTCAAGGATGAAACCTAACAAGTCGTGAGTTCCTTCTTGAATAATACTTTGTCCAATTATTTTTTAAAGTGGAGTCGCCAGATGACCAAGTTTATCAAACAAAGCAAAAACAAGAAGAAAAATAAAAGTTAATTTATTAAATTGGAACAAGAATCAGATACCAGTGAGTGCTTCTTCTCCAAGAATTTCAAGTAGTCCACAAGGATTTCTCCTTGCAGTATACTTGATAGATTTGTTGAATGGAGTCGCCACTTGGAAAGGAAGCAAACAAAATCAACCAATGCAAGTTCAAAGAATTTTTAGTTCTTAAAAAAAACGTTAGGTCGTTTTGACCAAGGCTAAATGACTTATCCTCGACAACGGCACCAAAGATGTTGTTGTCCTTATACACACTTACAAACGTGAGCTAAGTCCTGCTCACTTAGTGTGTCCTTGGAGGCACAATGCCTAGGTTCAAATCCCACGCTGTCACTTTGACTTGAACCTCTTTCGTCTAGGCTTACTCATAGGGAAGCCAAGGGGGCTAGACCCTAGTTTCTAGATGAGATTTAGAGTTTAAGTTGTAGGAGTTGGTTTAAATTAGTTAAAGGTTGGAGGGAAAATCTAGCCTATGATGCAAAGACAACAATGCAATGTGCAACAATTCAATTATGACAAGCAAATCCTTTTCCTATGACAACTAGGACTAGTGCCTACGATTGGGCAAAGGGGTCCACTAGATTCAAAGGAGGTTGATTACACAAGATTAACAATGATTTCAAATATTACAACTAGATACAAAATGAGTAGATGATACAGTTATGAACAAGATACAATAGCTACAACAATGAATATTCTAAAACCACCACAAGATTATACCCAACAATAGATACAAAGAATACAAAGAGATTAACTAACCATGTGCTTGTATGTGCAGAAATTAAAGAGATTCAAAACAAGATGACCATCGACACATTAAGCCAAGAATGCTCACAATAGCACTTACTCTATTGGACTGTTTATCAATGACATTCAAGATACAAATTCACTCAAGATCCAATCAAGAGAGTGCCTCCAAGTGGATGCGCAACTTATTGAGGGATCACACCATAAAATGAACACCAATTAAATGAAAGATGCTTCCAAAGAAAAAGTGTTTAGAAACACAACTATGACCACTTAGATGATTAATCCACAAAGTATAAGTTAAACTTGCATGTAAATGTGAATGTGAAAGAGTGCTTGCAAGTGTTAATTAAATGTGAACCATCCAAGATATACCAATAATGAAGATGCCCAATGTTGTAGTGGATTAAGGAGTTGATTAAAGATTATTAAGTGTTGAGTGACTCCTAGCTAAGTGTCAACCCAAAATTCTCCTCCCCCAATTACCAAGCGGCTGCTGGATGGTCAAGAAGTGAGGCAACGAGGCCTACCCTAGCTTCATAGGTCAACCCTAAGATCCGAGTACTCCTGGAAAGGATGCCGCGCGCCGTGAGACTGTCCCTGGCCTAGCACCTTCCATTGCCTTCCTCATATCTCGTTTTAAATGGCAAAGATGGTGAATTATGGTGTCCTATTTAGTCTAGTAAGTTATTATGCCTATGGACTAAGTGTTTTTAGGTGTTTGGGTGTGTTTAAGTGACTTTTACTTATCCAAAAAGTGCCAAAAAGGGCCAAAACCGAAACTTCAAAACAACATAAAAATGTGTTCTAGATCACTAGATTATTGCATGTAAATCACGTATAGAATTTGAAGGAAATGTTGAAAAGAAAGATTGCTTTTACACCATTAACATGCCCAGATGTGTTTGCAAATTGAAAGATAAATGCTTAAAGGACAAGAGCTTGTAAGTGAAAAAGATTTAGTTGTCTTAAACCATCACCATATGCCCATATGTGTTTTGCAATAAGATAAATGCTTGGAAAGTAAAACTTGCAAATAAAAGAGACTTTTAAAGCATGAGATTTAAATCTATGCCTCCATGGGCTTAAGCTAGTACTTAGTTGCGTGATATCTACTTCTAGATGATTTTAATCCATTAAGCACAACATAGAAACTAAACAACTAAACCAGCCATACTATATTGGGGGTTGGCTTTGCCAACTTCTCATCCAAGGTGTAGGCAACAAGGCATGCAAAACTTGAAATGAAAGAAAAAGAAAGACAAATCACTCACTATGGCACAAGGTGGAGGCAAGCCTTCCTACCTTGTGCCAAAGGGGGTTGGAAATGAAATAGCTAAACTAAAACTAAAACAATCCTAGCCACACAACCTTGCCCTAATGACAAGTGGGGCAAAATAATGAAAGCATTGCAGAAATTTAAATTTACACCCTAGCCTTACGATTTTCGGGGGTGGCTTTGCCAAACTCTCACCCAAGATGTAGGCACTGACAAACTTTACAATAACAGAAAATTTATTACAAGAATACAAGCCTCAAGGGACTCCCGGGGGCTTGCTACAATGCTAGAATGAAAGAGGAATGGTTGGGTATTGTTACCCAATCAAAGGAGAAGTCTTTGGTGTGTTTTGTGACAAAAAATGGGCAACATAACCCCTTGACCTGGTAAGAACCTGCAAAAATAGCAAGCTATTGCTTGCTGGAAACGGTGCAAAACACACAAGAAAGTTAAGAAAATTCTTGTTTTTCAACAGAAATTTCCTACATACAAATTTTAGAAAATGGTATTGATTTTATTTGACCTATCTAAGACTGTTAGCAAACCAAATCTGACATAAAATGAACAGAAAATAAGATAGGAAAGACTATGAAGTTTAGGTGAGCTATGAGGGTAGACCCTTGCTGGAGGCTATCCCAACAAAACCCTTGAAGCAAACTTGCAACTTGTGAACCAATGTGAGATGAGAGCAAATAGAAGGCAAGATAAACAAGTAATACAAACTAATTTGCACTACTTACTATCCTACTCAAGTAGATCTACAACTACACTATTGCATGATCTATCCAAACAAACTAATTTGCGTTAGATATTAACTTTAGATCTCAATAAGAAAATACAAGGAACAAGATCACCTCATGTATATGGAAGAAGCAAGACTAATCTTTGTTACTTCAAAATCCTCCAAAGCCTTTCTATTAATCCAAGGGAGAGATTTGCAGCAACTAATTGCTCCAAACCTCTCAAGAGCAAAATGGAGTGAGAGCAAGATAGACAAATGAGAGAGAGATGGGGAAAGAATTGGGTAGCATAACAATAGCTCAAGAGATGGTCAGAAATGAGTGAGGGAGGGGTTCTATTTATACTTTGGAAGGCAAAACTACCCCTCTTGAATGAGTTACAAGTGTCACACATCAAAGAAAAGTCACTTTTAGGGTTTTGGTAAGTTAGGGTTTTGGCATGGATGGATGAAGTGGCAATGAGTTGGAGTGAGTTGGCAAGGCTTTGACAAGTCAAATGATGAGTTGTAGGGTCTAGGGAGGCACACCAAGGGATAGAATAAGTCTCTCATTAATTTAGGTATTTATTTTTTACTTTTTGGAGACTTTCTAGAAGGGGGGCACACCTCTCTAGGGAAAGTGACGTCTTTGATTAATGGCTAGGTGAGGGGGTGATGTGAGGGTTGGAAAAGGTTAGGAAAAATATTTCTCATCATTTTCCATCTTTACTTTCATCCATTTGCTCAAAAATTACAAAAATGACATTTTTCCTATGTCATGACTTAGCAATTGAAATTGTTGTTTTGACTAACTGAGACTCCTGGTGGACAAACACCTAGCAAAAGTTGTCCGACTGAGCTGAAACTTGGTCCAAGGGTGTAGGGGGTCTCATTCCATTTCTTTTGAGCACAAATACCCCTAGCAAAATCCCAATGACCTAGTTTTTACAATATTTGCTCACAAATAATTAAAATTAATTAATTAAATTACCCAACCTTAGGCAATTTTAATTAATTAAAAAAACCTATCTAGACTCAGCGAAATTTCGTGAAACTTTATGAGATGTCATACGTGGTCATTTACATCATTCCTAAACAAAATCTACCAGAGGATAAATCCATTAGAACGCCTTTCACCACTTTGGAGGAATTATTTGTGGGAGTGAAAAACTCAAGGGAAATTAATAAGGCTGAAAAGCCAAATTAATAACCTGAGGATAAAAAACACTTAGTGAAAGGAACTCTCCTAATGAAGAAATCCCAAGGTAACTGACCTAACTATGATCCATGCAGACCTATTACATTATTAACCCACGCAGGGGTGCAAAAATTCTGATTACAAAAATATGTGCTGGAGGCAAAAATTGCCCAGTAGAACCAAATAGTCTTCGACATGTTTGCATCTATTGATGCATATCTTCATGGTACATGGAGTTGACCCCCTAGTTGAATAGGTGGTCAACACAACCTAGAGAGAATGAGTCTGCCCTAGGGAATGTCTATCCTTGATTGTTGAACCTAGACCATTCACCTAACTGGGCCATTTCTCTAGCACTAATCATAGTGCAACTTGGAGAGAATGAGTCTGCCCTAGGGAATGATTGTCCAAACCATTTCCTAAGGAAATGATTGTCTTGCACCAACCTTCAAAATGAACCATTCTTCGAAACTGCTCAAAACTGTGAACTTCGAAAGAATGATTGCCCGATGAGGCAGACCATTCTACTTGACCACTACTCAGAGTGACTACCAAGAAGAATTATTTTCCTAGACCATTTTCATTACGAAAATGATTGTCTGATCTGGACCATTTTCCGAACTAGAAAATGCATGTCCATCAGAAATCTCAAACCATTTTCTGAACTGAAAAGGAACTGCCCATCCTAGACCATTTTTCCGAACTGGAAAAATGACTATCCATAAATCAACAACATATCAGTGGTCCCTCCCAACCTCAGAGTAATCACTTCCCTTTTCAATAAGGAAGCTCCAAGAGCCCCAACTTGTCTCTTAAGTACACAAACTTTTCATCTTGGATAGAGGTTTTACAAAAATATCTGTTATCTGCTCATCTGACTGGAGAATCACTTCTCTTTTCTGGACTTTATCACAGAGAATATAATGCTTGATCTCAATGTACTTTGCCCTGTCATGGAACATGATTTTTTGTTAAAGCTTCACATAGCTTTGATCATTATAATATATCATGGTCGAATTCAACACCTGATCAAACATTCCAAAAACCAACTTACGAAGCCATATTGCTTCTATACAAGCATCACAAGATGCAATATACTCTGCTTCTGAGTGTTGAGTGCAACAGACTTCTGTTTCCTGCTAGCCCATGACATCGTGGAAAAGCTCAAACTGAGACATATCCAAGTATCACTTCTTTTGTCATAAGAAGTTTTCACCACACTTCTGCTGTATATGAGATACTCTACATCAAGTTGCTTGAACCCATACAAGGTCTTCCATTTGTATACATGTGTCTCTTTCTAGTATAAGCCTCTTTCTCATTTTGTTTTATTGGAAAGAACAGTCTTTTACATGTGAATTTCAATCCACGGATACTGCAAGAGGTATATCTGATTTACTGGAATAAGTTGTCGTCATAGTCTTCTGGAAGAACCTCTAGTTCTGAATCTCGCAATGTTTCCATTCATAAGACAAATTCCATTTATTTTGCTTGATTGCTTCTAGTGGGTTCAACTTCAAACCAAGTTGGTAGTCTTATGATTCTTGGTATAATACCTGGTTGTTCTGGCTTTTCTTTCTTTCTTGGAATCTTCATGTTCTTCATGTTCCTCCTTAGCTTTTGGGTCCATGGAGTCTTCTATAGATTCCATGTCCTTTCTTCCTGAAGATTCCAAATTCTTCATTTCATCAAAGGAACATGGATGTAGATGGACAATCAAGGATACTTAAGACTTCTTTTTGAAGAAGACTTCTTCTAGAGTCTGTTATCTCCAAAAATAAAACCATCCTTTTTAGTCGAGTTTTGTGGTGGATAGCATGGCTATCGGTAGTTGCCTCAATTCATTTTTGAGTATTTTTAGCTGCAAAACTTAGGTTTTGGTTTTTGTCTTAGAAATAATATTATCCATAAAGTCTTCTTTTCAAAATTGTCATTTTTTACTTTCCACAGCTAACGTGTGTCCAAAAGTTCATTGTGCGCTATGGAAAGTGTCCACTTTCAACAGCTAAGGAGCTCTTTTCATCATTCGATGCGCTGTTGAAAGTGGCGAATCTCAAAGGGTCTGACAATCAAGTTCGCGGGTGGCGCGCTATGGAAAGTACATGCTTTCCACAGCTAAGGAGCGGTTTCATTAATATGGCGTGCTGTTGAAAGTGCATACTTTCCACAGCTAAGGAGTGTTTTTTAAATAGTGGTGCGCTGTTGAAAGTGCATACTTTCAGTAGCTAACAGGGATGTTTCACAGAATCATG
>JASDQU010100292.1:241739-252784 GCA_032191745.1 Picea mariana | reverse complement strand
AAACTAGGGGGTTGGAGCCTCCTTCCAGTTGCAGCTAGAAAACAAAGGAAGTTGGTGCTTCCAATGAATGTAATTCTTCAAGACATATAAGAAAAATAATTCCGTGGTTTTCTCCTGGTTTGGGTTTCCATGTAAAACACTGGTGTACGGTGTATGTGTGTGATTGTTTATTTCTTGCTGCTCATTATTGGCTAATAATTCTACATTGATATAACATTTGAAGAAAAAGGATTATAATTACGCTATTACTGATTCACCCCCCCTCTCAGTAATCCAACAGTTGTGGTCAAAAATATTTTTCATGAAAGGTTCTATATGACGAACATGGGTCCACTTCACTTCTTTCTTGGTCTTGAGATTAGTCATGATGCTTTTGGCATCAAAATTTCTTAGGCTAAGTATGTGAGGGATATTTTGGATAGATTCCACATGATAAACTGTAATTCTACACCTACACCCTTCTTATCTGGGATCATACTTGAGGATGGAGAGCATACACCATTAGTGGACAACACTTTGTATCGAAAATTGGTGGGGAGTATTTTGTAACTCACCCACACCAGTCTGGATATATCATATGTAGTAGGAGTAGTTTCCATATACATACAGGAGCCCCATGATCTACACTAGAAGGATGCCAAGCGCATTCTCAGATATGCTTAGGGAACCATGAGTTATGGGATTCACTACACATCTTATTGTGCATTGGATCTCATAGGCTTCACATATTCAAATTGGGTTGGTGATGGAAAAAATTGCAAGTCCACTTCCGGATACACTCTTAGTTTGGGGTCAGGCCCTATTTTCTAGTCAAGTAAGAAGCAATCAACCATTGCTTTATCTTCCATAGAGGATGAGTACAGAGGAGTAGTCAATTGTGTCATTCAGGTACTTTGGATTCCACACTTTGTTACCGATCTTGGTATTCAGTTTCACTGTCCGATTGTCATATGGTGTGACAATCAGAGTACATTGATGTTTTGCATAGATCCAACATAGCGGCAACGAACCAAATACATTGAGGTCCACATGAATTTCATCAGAGATCTAGTACATGACAAGATCATTGATTTGCAGTTCTGTCCTTCATCTGAACAAAATTCCGACATATTCACCAAGACCTTCACTAGACTAAAGTTTCAGACTTTGTGGGATCATCTTGGAGTGAAGAACGCAGTTGCCTAACAAATTCCTTTTCTTCTTTCGATTCATTGTCTTTTGAGGGGGCGTGGGGGTTTGTTCCCACATTTTTTTCCCTCCTTCCTCATTTTTTATTCAATGTTCATTAGTTGCATTGTACATGAGTAACTAATATGGCCTAGTTTTTAGGACCCATTTTTTGTTACTCCATAGTGATGTTCAAGGGGGGTGTTAGAGATATTTCTATTTTTGACTCACTAGTTCAGTGGTAGTTTACTAGAGTAGTTCTATTTTAGACTTTCTATTTTTAGACCATCACTATTATGCATGCATGCATTCCTAAGAAGAGCTCACTGTTAGTTCACTTTTCTTAATTATGGAATGTTTTTCCCTATATGAGTGTCTATCGCTCATTCATTGTATCATTCATTATTGATTATCTCACTTGAGTAGTGTGAATATATTTTTTCATTCTTCCATATTGAATCTCTCGTCCTTTTCTTCATAACATTTGTTTGTATTTTCTTTAGTTAGGTCTCATGTGCAGGTTTCAATGAAACATTTACAAGATTTTCATGCCTCTCCTTTCCATGCCATGCCTTTCCTTGCCATGCCATGCCTTTCCATTCCATTCCTTTCCATGCCATGCCTTGTCTTTTCATGCCATGCCATGCCTTGCATTTCCTTACCTTCCCATGACATGCCATGCCATTCATTGCATTTCCTTTCCCTTCCCTGCCATGCCTTTCCTTTCCTTTCCATGCCATGTCGTGCCTTTCTATGCCATGCCATGCCTTTACTTTTCTTGGCATGCCATGTCATGTCTTTCCATTCCATGCCATGACTTTCCTTTCCAATCAATTCCTTTTCTTTTCATGCAATGCCATGCCTTTCCATGCCATGCCATGCCTTGTCTTGTCATGCCATGCCTTTCCTTTCCATGCCATGCCTTTCTTTTCCATGTCATTCCTTGCTTATCCATACCATGCATTTTAATGCCATGCCATGCCATGCCATACATTGTCTTTACATTCTGTTCCTTGCCTTTCCATGCCATGCCATGCCATGCCTTTCCTTGCCATGCCATGCCATTCCTTTCCTTTCCTTTCCATGTTATGGCTTGCATTTCCTTGCCTTTCCATGCCATGCCATGTATTTACATGCCTTTCCATGCCATGCCTTTTTGTGCCTTTTCTTTCCATTCCATGCCATGCCTTTCATTTCCTATCCTTTCCATGCCATTCCATTACTTCCCATGTCATTCCTTTCTTTTCCTTTCCATGCCATGCCATGTCATTCCATTCCTTTCCATGCCATGTCTTGCAATGCCATGCCTTTCCTTTCCAAGCCATGTCTTGTCTTTCCATGCCTTGCCTTTCCATCCCATGCCTTTCCATGCCATGCCATGCCTTTCCTTTCCATTCCATGCCTTGCCTTACCATGAATTTCCTTCCCATGCCTTGTCTTTCCATGCCATGATATGCCTTAACTTTCCATGCCATGCCTTGCATTGTCTTGACTTGACATGCCATGTCATGCCTTACCATGCCATGCCATTCCATTCCATGCTTTGCATTTCCTTTCCTTGACATGCCATGCCAGGCCTTGTCTTTCCTTTCCATGTTATGCCACGCCATTCCATGCCCTTCCTTGCCATGCCATGCCTTTCCTTTCCTTGCACTACCTTGCCTTTCCAAGCCTTGTCATTCCTTGCCATGTCATGCCATGTCATGCCTTGCCATGCCTTGACTTTCCATGCCATGCTATGCTATGCCATGCCTTTCCTTGTCATGCCATGTCTTGCCTTGCCTTGAATTTCCATGCCATGCCTTCCTTGACTTGTCATTCCATGCCTTGCATTTCCTTGTCTTGCCTTGTCTAACCACAATTAATCTACAAGGTTGTCTAACCACAATTAATCTAAAAGGTACTTTCATTATGATATTCATAAAACTAATTTTTTGTAAAAATATAGTTATTTTCATCCTTACAAAGAATTTTTTTTCAAGTTAATTTAATAAAAAAATAATGGCATTCATGTATCATACCTTTTTTTTTGTTTAGAAAAAATAATGTTTGTACTAAATGAAAAAGTTTAGTACTTAAAAATTACAATCAAAGGATTCATTAAGCATGTGATTCTACAACTTGTTATCCTATCTATCTTAGACAAAATACTTGTATGAGAATTTCAATGTCATAACATAAGCTCCCTTTATTCATATATCTTAGGTATCTTCATAGTTGTGCAACATGGATTATCATAATTAATAGGATTTGCATAGAAAGGGATGTCACTAAATAGGTTTATGTTCCATCCTTATGGTTTAGTCTCATTATACTATTGATCCATAATTTCTTTTGGATTCCATGAAAAAAAACATAACTTCAAGGCCTTATTTAAAATCAAAGAAATAAAAACTAATATATCAACTCAATAACTTTTACAACAAGATATAGCATGTATAACTAGACCTAGACCTTGCCTTTTCTCGCCATGTCTATCTTTTCTTAGGATTTTCATGTATTGCCTTGGCTTGCATTTTCTTGCCTTGCATTGCATTTCCTTGCATTTCCATACCTAGACCTAGACCTACACCCACACCTAAACATTTCCTTGACATGCCTTGTCTTTCCATGTTCTAGGTCATGGTAATGGTGCATGTCTAGTTTATAGTATAGGTCTAGGTACAGGTCATGGTTTAGGTCTAGGTCTAGGTCTATGTCATGGTCATGGTTTAGGTCTAGGTCTATTGCCAACATGTCCCTGAATGGCTTGACGAGGCGAGTTGCAACACATGATATAACTCAAACCGAGACTTGGATGGATGAACCGTTGATTGCATTAGATCTATGGCATCGGGTTTTAGCTAGTGGGGCCCGCCTGCTATCGTTTTGTTGCCCGAAAAAACATTTGTTGCAGGATATCTAGGACTAGGGTTTTTCTCAATGAGACATAGTGAAAATTATGAACAAGAGGTCAATTTTTAGGAACATTGTGTCGAGTGATTGTGGGTAGCATGGTCATGTGGGCATTGTCCAAACAAACATGCAGGATATTACAGAACTTCGTTATTCTTCTCGGTTTGGATTTTATTCCCCTAGAATAAATTTCCAACATGTCCCTAAATGGCTTAAGGAAGTGTGTTGCAACTCACGGTAAAAATCAAATCGGGACTCGGATGGATGAACCGTCGATTGCAATGGATCAGAGGCACTAGGTTTTAGCTAGTGGTCCCCTCCGTTGTCATTCGATTTCCCAAAAAGAAGTTTTTGGAAGATCTCCTGGACTAGGGTTTTGCTCAATGAGGCATAGTACAAATTATGAACAAGATGTCAATTTTCAATAATAATGTGCCAAGTTGTTGTGGGTAGTATTGTCACATGGGCCTTGGCCAAACAAATGTGTGGGAACTTATGGAACTCCATTATGACGATCGATTTGGATTTTATGCCCCCAGACCAGATTGCCAAAATGTCCCTGAATGGCTTGAGGAGGTGATTTGCAGCTCACAATAAAACTCAAATTGAGACTCCGATGGAGAAATCGTTGCTTGCATTAGATCTGGGGCACCAGGTTTCATCTAGTGGGTCCCCTTCGCTATCATTCCATTTCCCATAAAAGTGTTTGTTACAGGATCCCAGAGACTAGGGTTTTTCTCAATGAGGCATAGTGCAAATTCTGAACAAGAGGTCGATTTTCAAGAACATTGTGCCAAGTGATTGTGAGTAGTGTGGTCACCTAGGCCTTGGCCAAAAAAATGTTTGAGAGCTTATGAAACTACGTTATGATGCCCAATTTGTATTTTATGCCCTAAGACCGAATTGCCAACATGCCCTTGAATGGCTTGAGGAGGTGAGTTGCAACTCATGATAAAACTCAAAACGATAATCGGATGGAAGAACCATTAGTTGCATTGGATTTGGGGCACCGATTTTCAGCTAGTGGTGCTCCTCCACTTTCATTTTGTTTCACGAAAAAGAATTTTTTGCAAGATCTTTGGGACTGAGGTTTTTCTCAATGAGGCTTAGTGCAAATTCTGAATAAGAGGTCGATTTTCAAGAACACTATGCCAGGTTATTATGGGTAGCATCGTCACATGGGCCTTGGCCAAAAATACATGAGGGATCTTACGAAACTCCATTATTCTGCTCGATCTAGATTTTATGCCCTCATACCAAATTGCCAACATGTCCTTAAATGGCTTGAGGAGACAATTTACAAATCATGATGAAACTCAAACCAAAACTCAGATGGATGAACCATTGGTCACATTATATTCAAGGAATCAAGTTTCAGCTAGTGGGCCCCCTCCACTATCATTTTTTTCCCCGAAAAGAATTTTTAGTAGGATCTCTAGGACTAGGGTTTTGTTCAATGAGGTATAGTACAAATTTTAAACAAGAGGTCAATTTTCAAGAACACTATTTTGGGTGATTGTGGGTAGCATGTTTGCATGGGCCTTGGAAAAATAGACATGTGGGAGCTTAGAAAACTCCATTATGCTACTCAGTTTGGATTTTATTCCCTAAGACGAAATTGCCAACATGACCTTGAATGACTTGAGGAGGCTAGTTACAACTCGCGATAAAACTCAAACTGGGACTCATATGGAAAAACCTTCAATTGCATTGGATCTGGGGCACCGAGTTTCGACTAGTGGGGCTCCTCCACTATCATTCCATTACCTATAAAAGTGTTTGTTGTAGGATTTCCAGGAATAGGGTTTTTCTCAATGAGGCATGTGCCAATTCTGAAACAAAAGGTCAATTTTCAAGAACACTATGTCAGATGATTGTGGGTAGCATGGTTGTGTGGGCCTTAGACAAATAGACATGTGAGAGCTTACAAAAATCCATTATTTTGCTCAGTTTGGGTTTTATGCCCCTATACCAAATTGCCAACATGTCCCTGAATGGATTGAGAAAGCGAGTTGAAACTCGTGATAACAATCGTGATAAAACTCAAAAACCAAGACTCGAGTGGATGAACTATTGGTTGCATTGGATCCAGGGCACCAAATTTCAACTAGTGGGGCTCCTACGCTCTCATTATGTTGCCCCAATAAACGTTAGTTGCAAGATCTCCAAGACTAGGGTTTTGCTCAGTGCTTATTACATATGTTTGAAAATTTAAGACCTTATAATGCTAGAAAAAGAAAGGCATGGAATGACGAGGCATGGTATGGCATGACATGGAAAGGCAAGGTAATGGAAGGCATGACATAGCATGGAATGGAAAGGCAAGGCAAGGCATGGCATGGAATGACATGATAAGGCAAGGCATGTCAAGGCAAGGCATGGCATAACATGGCATGGCAAGAAAAGGAATGTCAAGGCAAGGAATGGTATGGCATGG
Source organism: Picea mariana (assembly GCA_032191745.1). Lineage (NCBI taxonomy): Eukaryota > Viridiplantae > Streptophyta > Pinopsida > Pinales > Pinaceae > Picea > Picea mariana. The sequence continues at coordinate 246,285 of JASDQU010100292.1, read as the reverse complement.
CAAGGCATGGCATGACATGACATGGAATGGCATGGGAAGGAAAGGTAATGCAAGGCATGGTAAGGCAAGGAATGACATGGCATGACAAGGCAACGTAATGAAAGGCAAGGCAAGGCAAGGCATGGCATGAAAAGGTGTGACATGACATGCCAAGGAAAGGCAATGCAAGGCATGGCATTGAAAGGAAAGGCATGGCATGGAAAGGAAAAGCATGGCATGGCATGGCATGGAAAGGCAAGGGAAGGAAATGAAAGGCATGGCTTGTGATGGAATGGAAAGACAAGGCAAGGCATGACATGACATGGCATGGAATGTAAAGGCAAGGCATGGCATGGCATGAAAAAGAAAGGCATGGAAAGGCATGGAATGACATGACATGGAAAGGCAAGGCATGGTTTGGAAAGGAAAGGGACAACAAGGCATGGCATGGCATGGAATGCAATGGAAAGTCATGGAAAGGCATGGTAAGGAACGACATGTCATTACAAGGAAAGGAAATACATGGAATGGCATGGAAAGGAATGCCATTGCATGGGAAGGAGAGGTAGTATAGTGCAAGGCATGACAAGGCATGGCTTGGAAATGAATGACATTCCATTTAAGGGAAAGACAATGTAAGGCATCACATGGCATGGCATGACAAGTCAAGGAAAGGAATGACAAAGAAAGGCATCGAATGGTATGGAAAGGTAAGGCATGGTATGGAATGGCATGGTAAGGCAAGGCATGGCAAGACATAGCATGGAAAGGAAAGACATAACATTGCATGGCAAGGCATGGCATGGCATGGAATGGAAAGACAAGGAAATACATGGCATGACATGGTATGGAATGGAATGGCATGGCATGACATGGAAAGCCATGGAAAGGAAAGGCATGTCATGGCATGGTATGTAAAGGAAAGGAATTTCATGGAAAGACATGACATGGAATGGAAAAGAAAGACAATGCAAGACATGGAGTGACAAGTAAAGGTATGGCATGGAAATGCAAGGCATGACATGACATGGCATGGAAAGGCATGGAAAGGAAAGGCATGGCATGGAAAGGCATGGAGTGGAAAGGCATGGAAAGACATGGAATGACATTGGAAGGAAAGGCATGGAAAGACATGGAATGACATTGGAAGGAAAGGCATAGAAAGGAATGACATGGCATGACATGGCATGGAAAGGAAAGGCATGGCTTAGCAAGGAAAGGCAAGGCAAGGCAAGGCATGGCATGGCATGGAAATGTATGACAAGGCATGGCATGGCATGGCAAGGCAAGGAAAGGAATGGCATGACAAGGCATGGCATGACATGGAAAGACAAGACAATGTAGGGAATGGCCTAGAATGTCATGGCATGGAGAGGCATGGCATGAAAGAGCCTGACATGGCATGGAAAGTGTTGAGGATTCCTTATAGGCCATGTAAATGTCATCATACATTAACCTAAGTATAAGAATGTAAAAGAACATATGTAATAAATGTATAAAGAGAACATAATGAATGATTAGTTAGAGTGGGTACAACCACTCCAACCATCCCTATATTGTATATATACCCATAAAGACAGAATAAATATTGGGATTGATATCCTTCCCTAAATTATCTCTTCTTTGTTGGGTTCTTTGTGTGTTATTGATGTTCTTCATGATGTAGTCTCTCATTGAATACCTGCTTCTAATCCGTAGAATACAACACTTTGGTTTTGTTTCCACGTGACTTGAAACATGACTATAATATTGGATACAATATCTGATGAAGATGCTCGTGGAAATAAAGAAGCTTGCATGAAGATGATATTGGAGTGTTGTTTTCATGGTGGGTGAGAGTCGGACAGAATAATCAAGCTTAAAGAAATATGCAAATAAAAGAATTTGAAATGGTATTGGATCTATTAGAGGATAAAAGAAATATACATGTTGCTTATGTTTTGAAAAAATAAATATACATGTTGGTTACATTTTGAAACATGAAATCCAAACATATGAAAGAATAATGAAACCACATTATAAGTCTCCTATTTCTACATAGGTTTATACAAGGTTGTTATGCTTGAATGAAATTCATATGGTGAAATATTTCAATTGACAATGAGGATCACCTCCATTCAAAGGATGACATAAATAATATGATTTTATCATATATTCATTTTTTGAAGTGCAAGAGGAGGAAGCATAGATTACAAAGTTGTATGTCGATGCTTAAGAATGTGTAATTGAAATACTTTATCAAATACAACAATTTAGAATTCTACAACTATTATTAATTTGTATACCCAGGCGAGTTTGTGGTTTGAATCTATCACTTCCTCCATTTCTTTTGCCGTAGCATAGAAAGATTTATTTAGTCTATAATGATAATGATAATATTTCTATCATATGGCACTCTGAACCTGTGATATAGATGTTATTCTAAATCCCAAACATGTAATATACATTAATCTTTCACTATTTTGGAGAGCGCAAAGGAAGGTGGATCGGTGGAGAAATTACGCTTTCATGGCATCGTGTGTGAGATATGGAGCATATCTTCCAACTTAATATTACAACTTTGTAACCTTGGAGAGCGCATACACTTAATATTACAACTTTGTAACCTTGCTTACATAAGGATGTGTATAGTTGTTGCCAACGCATGGTATTATATTGCAAGGACATCATTAGTTCATTCCACTTCAAGATTGTATCCAATTTTATCTGGAGTCTTATTCCTAACAATATATCACATCAAATGGAATACCAAAGGTGGATCCAACGAGTAAATTGCAAGATATAGTCGAGATCAAGACTCCAAAACAAATGAGAGAGACATGCAAGATTGCCAGAGAGGTCCTCCAAAACAAATGAGACAGATATGCAAGATTTCCAGAGAGGTCCTTGATGTTGCTTCTAGAGTTGTCAGGTTGGGAATAACCACATATGAAATTGAAGAAGTGGTATGCAAGACAACTTCACATCTTAAATATGGTACAAATATTGTAGCTTCACTTTGCAAAGAAGGTTGTGGAAGAAGGAACGATGTTGTCTAAGTATTTGGATATTTTCTGGAAATTGATAATGTGGATGATTATGATCCATCTATTAAGATGTTGGTGCAAGAATTGTTTCACAATCTCAATGTATCTACATAGACATAGTGCAATTGAAGTAGGTATAATATCAATTATATGCAACAAAAATTATAAATTTCGATACTATTGTCCTTATTCACCAAAATAGTATTTTGAGAATTGAGTTGAGAGGAGTTGTTTTATTAGTAATTACCATTTAGTATTCTTTCTTTCCATAATGAAAACCTTTTGTTGCATGTGTATACGTTGAGAATTTATCACATGTTGATAAGAGTCATTAATGTAAATGAACAGTAAAAACTGTTGATGTCAATATATCATAAAAGAGTTTTATTGAAAGATACATGAAGGATTATGTGATTCATTATAGTTTATATTGGGGTCATAGAAGTTGAAAATGAAATGGTGTCCAACAACTTGATTGAGTCAAGTGAACCATCTTGAGTTTAGTAAAAGAATTGAGTTAATTGAGCCAAATGAAAGGAGGGGGTTAAACGTGCATATTTTGAAAGGTAGGCGATCCCATCCACCTATGTAATGTAAGTTGGTTTCTATCCAACGAGATTGACTCCTTGCCAACGTCAGTCGATACCCAATCAACAACATTTTTTTTGAGTTGTAAAAGTTTGGTACCAACAAAAGTGTCTTTCTTTTTCCATTGAGTTGTTGAGTCAAGCCATGACCATGCAAAGTTGTAGTCAAGTCCTCCTACATGTAATATAAAATGAAACTCCATATATTCTCAGAGACTAGAAAAGAAGAAAGAATCACATCCATGATTGCAAGGTAGCAAACAAAGTAGTTTTATGAGAAATAAAGCATTGGAAGATTGAGCAATGATGGTGATCATGTTGGAAGCATATAAAGGCATTCAATAAAGAGGCATCAGATGATGAAACACACGCATGAGAGATGAAAATATAAGATGATGGCACAATAATGATTGAAATGATTGAGCCCCTCTACATAAAAGTTCCAGAATAGTTCCTGATTTGTGGCCTTAGAATCCATAAAGAAGAGAAATGGTAGGTTGGTTGAAGCATGATGTTCCACCATAGGGTGTGTGTAGGAAAAATATGATCCTTGGACAAGCCACTCACCACTCTGAAGGAACTAGAGAAAAATGTGTAACAATAGGATCAAGAGGACCATTGTTGGGTGGGAGAAAAGTGTTGTGAGACTCACTAACTGCACAAGCATTTCCATATTGAAGATGAAGGCTAAAGAGTAATATATCATTAGTTATCTACACACTTTCTTGGGACATGCAAGGATTTGAGTGAGGGAGAGATGTTGGGAGGCCTCTTAGGCCCTTGTAATAGTCATCATATATTATACACAGACATTAGCATATTGTTGATACTGAGAGGGGGGTGAATTAGTATCAAGTACAATTTAAAAACCTTTTTCAACTTATACTTAAACCATTCAATTATATCCAATGAGCAATGAACAATAGTATAAGAGTTACACCAATACACCACAAT
>JASDQU010100292.1:197334-241719 GCA_032191745.1 Picea mariana | reverse complement strand
AATTCAAAGTGAATACAAAATAAATTATTTCAATAATAAATTTAATGGAGAAATTAGAAGTGGGTTAACCCTAAAATAAGGAAAGTGGGCCAAGTGACCTAGAAGATGTTTTTAAGGAAGCTACTTGGAGAGTATAAATAAGAGGAAAGGCTCTCTCATTTTAATCACACTTGAGCATATTGAATATATATAGGTGTTTGAGGTAACCAAGGATATATAAGATCAATTTATGAGGGAAGGTTAGGAAAAAAAGGCCAAAATGCAAGGAAGGATAAATTTTTTTGATGGTGCTTTCCAAGGTATGTTATTTACAGGTCATCTCACCATTTTTGCTATAACGTTTTTTCTATAATGACTCAGATCGTGAAATTTATATTCCATTGAGAAAACATACCCAAGTATCTGTGGTAAAAAATTCATCTTGTGGGTCATTTTATTTTTGGATTTACACTCCGTGGAAAATAGGGTTTGTGGCTAGTCCGGAAACTAGTCAAAAACGAGTGTTTTGGGTAAAAATGTCATAACTTATTCATAACAGATCCAAATTCTGTGAGACAAAACATGTTGATTAGGGTACAGTCTATAGTATGTTTTTTAATAGTTTCACATCAATTCAACAAATATTTCATGTGGGGAACTCTCTACAAGGTCGCTCTCTAGAATAATCAAGAATTCAGCAAGGTATGCCATTTTTTCTATAACTCATTTTTTGAGAGGTTCCAAGAAGTGACACCTGGAGGAATTACACAAAACACATTGAAGAAAACTGTGTATCGGTTTCAGATATTTATACATTACAGGTTCAAAGTTATGATTATTTCAAGTTAGGGTTGTTGACTAATCCAAAACTAGGCATGTGAGACTAAAGAAAAGTTTGATGAAAATGCTAGTCTCTTGTTGTTAAAGTTAAGGAAGGTTTGCAGGAATGTGATGATATACACTAGGTCTATTACAAAGCTAAAAATCAGATTTGGATGATGAAATTGATGAGGCCTTTTGGTTGAGGTACATGTTGAGTACATGGTTGAGACAAGTAGTTGATGAGTTGGCACATACATGACGTGTATAGTTGATGATGTTGGTACATATTGATGAGTCATAGTTGATGAGTAGTTGAAACATGATTGTTACATACTTGGTACATGGTTGGATGCACTTGCTTATGGTACAGGTTGATTACATGTTGTTTGGTATAGGTTGGTGCATGGTTGATGCACTTGTTTATGGTACAGGTTGATTATAGGTTGAGGTATAGGTTGATGCATGGTTGATGCATGGTTCAGATTTATTGGTACAGGTTTACAGTGGTATATCTCACAATAATAGTGTGTTAGTGGTTCCATCATTATACTTCTACTTTAGGGTGGCAGGACGAGGCAAGGACAGGTGGTTGTAGCCACCTTATGGTTGTAGCCGAAGAACATAGGGGGTTGTAGCCTCCTTCTAGTTGTATCTAGAGAATTAGTGAGTTGGAGCTTCCCTCAGGTTGTATCCTAAGAAACTAGGGGGGTTGGAGCTTCTATCTAGTTGCAGCTAGAAAACAAAGGAAGTTGGTGCTTCCAATGAATGTAATTCTTCAAGACATATAAGAAAAATAATTCCGTGGTTTTCTCCTGATTTTGGTTTCCACGTAAAACACTGGTGTATTGTGTATGTGTGTGATTGTTTATTTCTTACTTCTCATTATTGGATAATAATTATATTTGAAGAAAAAGGATTATAATTACGCTATTACTGATTCACCCCCCTTCTCAGTAATCCAACATGGCATCCGTTAATATTGGGCAGGCCATGGCTCACAACAACAGATGTGTACATAGGATGTTGAATGGGTAATATGACAATTGCTAGAGGAGGTGTCACAAAAAATATCATCTTATATCCACCAGCGAAGCCAAGGTCGACTTTCGTATATCTACAATTGCCACCACCACGATATCCAAAAAAGGATCTTCGAGCCCCTCTCACGCTGGAAGAAGCTCTCAAACTCAAGAACCAATTAGAGGATGATGCAATAAATGGGTTTATTAATAGCCCAACCATCGTGGGTAACCCAACATGCCAGATGCTCAAATATGTTCTAGACTATGAAGCATAGAGAGACTTGCTGGAAGATTTAAAGGAACAACAAATCCCGACTACTGTCGTTCATAACAACAAATCTGTTGAGATTGCACTAGGGAAGTCTCTGAACATTAATGCCAATTTAGATGAGCAACAACAACAAAAACTGATTCAAGACCTTTCTAAATATCAACAATCTTTTTCCTGGGAGTATTCTGACATGAAAGGTATTGATACACAACTCTTCACACACCATATTTATATTGAGAAAGATGCCCGACCTATCTGATAGCCACAGAGAAGATTGAATCCCCACCTCGGGGATATTGTTAAAGAAGAAGTACAAAAGCTATTGGACGTAGATTTAATATATCTCATCTCAGATAGTCGGTGGGTTTCCCCATTAGTGATCGTCCCCAAGAAAAATAGAAAATGGTGAATCTGTGTAGACTATAGGGAACTTAACAAAGCCACTCAAAAGGACCACTTCCCCTTACCTTTCATCGATCAGGTCCTGGATACTTTGGTAGGGAATAAATTACTTTCTTTACTAGATGACTTAAGTGGCTACAATTAGATCCAGATTACCCTAGAAGATCAAGATAAAACTAAATTCACATGCCCCTAGGGTACCTTTTCATGCAGAGTATTTCCCTTTGGACTATGTAACGCTCCAGCCACATTCCAAAGGGCCATTCTGAGCATATGCAGTGATCTGATTAGCGAAGGGATTGAAGTTTACATGGATGATTTCACTCCTGATGGTGGCGAATTCAATCAAGCACTGAATAATCTGTAGAAGGTACTAGAACGGTGCATTTCTACCAGGTTATGTTTAAGCCACGAAAAATGTCACATGATGATGAAGAAAGGTGTGGTACTAGGTAATTATATTTTTGCAGATGGAATTAGAGTAGATCCAACAAAAATAGAGGTAATCCTTAATCTACCTACACCACACACACAAATTGAGGTACGTAGTTTTCTTGGTGCTTCAAGATAATATCACATATTTATGGAAAATTTTGCAAGAACCACTGCACCTTTACATGCTTTGACTGGTAATGTGGAGTTTCAGTGGTCTAAAAAGTGTGATGTGGCATTTGCAAGACTCAAGAAGATGATATCGATAACATCAGTGTTGAGGGGACCAAATTGGAAAATACGATTTCACATCTCCACCGATGCATCAAATGTTTCCATAGGCACTGTCCTTGGACAGGAAGAAGACAAGAAATCCTACGGTATTTATTTTATCAGAAAGAATATTACTCCAGCTTAATCTAATTATACAGTAACATAAAAATAATTTTTAGCCATTATACATGCCATCAATAAATTTCGTCATTATATAATAGGGTATCCATTTATTCTGTATACTGGTCATTCTGCTATTAAATATCTAGCTAATAAACCCATTACTAATGGATGGGTCACTTAGTGGTTATTTCTATTACAGGAATTTGAAATCACCATCAAATATCGACCCGGAAGAGAAAATCTTGTTGCAGACTTCATGTTTTGCATACCCAAAATAGATGACTCCTTGACAGTTGAAGATCAATTTCCAGATGAGCATATGTTTTCTGTCACTACAAAGCCACCTTGGTACCTTGATGTGGAAAATTATCTGGCAGCAAGGAAATTACTGACACATTTTTCATCAAGGGAAAGAAAACTAATCATCCAACGTAGCGCATGATTCACTTGGATTGGTGGATATCTCTTCCACACAGGAGATGATCTCTAGATCTGCAGATGTGTACGAGATGACAAAATCTAGGACATACTGAAGGCGGGACATGATGAGCCCTGTGGTGGGCATTTTGCAGACTGCAGTATGAGACACAAAATTTTACATATGGACTACTATTGGCCCTCAATATTCAGAGATGTGAGGAAATATGTCCAGACCTGCGATAGTTGTTAGCATATGGGAAAGCCAAGTCAGGCTGATGAAATGCCCTTGAAAGCACAAGTAGTTGCAGAACCATTTGAGAGATGGGAACTAGACTTCGTTGGCCCCTTCAATCCAAAGTCAAATCAAAAGGCCTATATTCTAGTTGCAACAAACTACATGACCAAATGGGTAGAGGCAGAAGCCTTACCAAATGCAACAGAAGAAGTAGTCATCAAATTTATTTTCAAATTATTTGTATGCTATGGATTATCCAGGAAAGTAATCACTGATGGGGGGTAACAATTTACAGCTCATAGAATCACCACCACCCTGAACAATTATCATATTAAGCACATATTTACTTCTCCATACCACCCACAGGCAAACGGGCAAGTAGAAATTACCAATAAGGTCCTGGAAGCAATCCTGACAAAGACTGTATCAACAAACCGATAGAATTAGGCTACTGAGCTCCCAAATGCCTTATGGAATTATTGCACAACATGGCGTAACACCATTGGATACTCTCCTTATCACCTATTATATGGTAAAGAACCTATCTTCCCAATCGAATTTGAGATCAAGACCCTAAGGATGGCCCAGGAAATTGAACTGGATCTTATAGAAGCACATAAACAATGCCTTCAACAACTCAACGAGTTGGATGAAGCATGTCTTTCTACTTTGGAGCATACAACTATTATTCAGCAACAGAGAGCAATGTAGCACAAAAAACATATCAAGAAGAAATCATTCAAGAAAGGTGATTGGGCGCTTCTCTATGATTCCATATTTCAGGATTTTCCTGGAAAATTACAGACACGGTGGCTGGGACCATATGAAATTAATGAATTCCATGATAATGACATGGTCACTTTAAGTACCATCAATGGGTCTAGATCTCCCTTTTTGGTCAATGGACACCGTCTACGACTCTACCATCAACAGCCTTCAAAATAATCTTTCTACCAAGAAGTAAGTAAGGACCCTACCATTCAGATTTTGGCTAGCTAGGAAGGTAACCCAGCCACTCCAACTCCATAAATGATGAATTTTGTTGACACTATACATATTGTATATCGTTTTTTAGATCTAATTGAGCTGTTAATTTTTCTTTCTTTTAGTTTTAGGAAAGTCACTTTGGAAAATAAGAACTAGGAAAGATGACTGTAGTGAACACAATTAGCACTCTTTTTTGTTCTTTACTCATACTTTATCTTATCACACAGACCCTGTCTTTCACAGAAAAATGAATATGTCATGTTCTGTAGCAGAGATCATGCAACTATAATGAAATCATGACATTAATAGACCATCTAATACTTGATTTTGAAATAAACTGACCCATGACAATTGAATGAATTTAGCTGATGACTAATCAACCTTAGATTCAACAAAAATACATTTTCATGGGAGGTTTCCAAATTACCTAATCAGATGGTTAAAAATTTAACAGATGTTGTTCCTCTGTTGCAATTGTTGTTCCTTTAAGTGTAGTTGTTGTTCATTTGAACGAAACAACTGTCATTCCTTTCGCGCGACTGTTGTTCCTTTGAGTATCATTGTTGCTCATTTGAATGGAACAACTATCGTTCCCTTCATGTGACTATTGTTCCTTGGAGTATCATTATTGTTCATTTGAATGAAGCAACTATCATTCCTTTCGTCATGATTGTCGTTTCTTCATCTCAGGTCACACTGTGCATTCTAAAAAGGAATAGTTATTGTTCCTTCTACGCTTTTCCTTGTTGTCATTCCTTTCCTTCATGATGTTGAAATGTTATCCATCCCTTTGGGGAACAACTTTCACTAATTAATTTTCACCAGAATTATTTCTAATTATCATCACAACAATTTGTCATTATTTTGTGGACTATCTCTCATACCTTATCAAATTGGTTTTGGATTAATTTCTACGAAATATCTTAAATCTTGTTCATAATATGTAACCACCATAATTCGTTTATTTTCCTATATACATACAAATATACTTGAATGATAATTCACCTTCATATTATAATAAGGAGTATTAAGCAAACTTTTACTTGGCATCCTTACACTTATTTACGCCATCCCTTACTCTTAAGGAGTAGATGAGCCTCCCTTAATAGAGCCCTAAAAAAAAAAAACTAATGAAAAAATAAAAACAAATAATGATAAGTAATAAACTTCTCCCACAAAGAATAGGGGGTCTCATCACGATCCAACCTACCACAATCATAGGATAATAACGTAAGTGACATTCCCACTATGGACACCACACCAGGGCAATGGCCTTTGACATTTTTTTTTTCGTCAAAGGACAAGGGCTCTCATCACGAGTTGGCTTGTTCACTTAAGTTACAATCTAGTGAGTGGCGTTATCATCATCTGGCTACCAAACCAGGACAGTGTTCTTTTTGGGAAAATATGATTTAAATACTTATTAAGGATATGAGCTCATCTATGGGTTAAAAGGCAACCCTGTTGAGGCTATGGACGCCTGCTGGCAGTAGTGGCTCTGCCTATGGTATGGAAGTTTACCTTAAAAACACCAAGTTTCTGTGTGTCTCTAGATTTCCTTTACTCAATAATGAAGCTATCATTTCGGTTATATTCAATAACTCGGTAAAAGTAACAACATTATGATATGTGGAATATTTTTAAAATGAACAGATTTAATTTATTCAACTTATTTTTTATTAAAACGTTTTGAGCATAGGAACAAAAAATTGGAATTTCCCACAAAAGAGGACTATCGTTTATGGTTACCATTAAATATGATTTTTGAAAATTATACATGATTGGTCCGCACCGGCGGTGGCAGCATAATTATTACCTCTCACCTACCATAATTACATTCACCCACGATGACGGTTGAGGTCGACCTCTACATTAATGAGGGGAGTGGATGCTCGGCACATTTTCTGATAATATCGTAATGATTGTAATAAATGGAAAACCCACATTTTTATACACTTGCTATTCTCTGATATTTTCCATTTTTGGTAATATTTCCTCCAAGCTGGTCTAACCAAATTTGCAACTAGGAACGATAGTTGTTCTCATTTTCTCATAGAAATATGGGTGGTCGAAGTGTGAGCTGGGAGCCAACATTAATACAGGTAACTGAGCAAGCAAGATTAATCCTACACCACCTAGGGTGGATAGAGTACTTCAACCGGTTGCAAAGATATGATACGAACATCACGCTTGAATTCTTTCACAATTTGCAAGGAGAAATCTCCATGGTTCGAGATATATGAATTCCAGTTACTCCGAAAATCGTAGCAGAGGTCACAGGTCTCCCTAACACAAGCATTCAATGGATAGGAAGATATGCAGTGCTCAAAGAAGCTGTAGAATCTTTCGTAGATCCTGGAGAGGAATTGGATAAAAAGGGAAAGGGACTTAACCCAAGCACTCTCAACGAACCATGGAAATAACTGACAGGATTAATTCAGACGTACATCACCTGTGATGGACGATACGATGTGATCCGGCCACACCACCTGAAACTACTAGGCGCACTCAAACAACGGTTAGTAATCAATTTACCATTTTTTCTAAATGCCATGTTACATGAGGTTGCTTTAAGAACATAGAAGACCAAAGATCTTGTCACTATCAACAACCACCATGGATTAGTTAAAATTTTAGTAAATAAGGCCCTGATTCAAACTCAATTAACCTAGGGTGATCTTATCGAGGCCAATAGACCTCTACAACTGGAACAACCTGAATTACATCATGAAGACCCACCATAGGAAATTGAAGAGATACAGGAAGGGGAGGCCACTGCACAAATAGAAGTTCCACCTCCTCAACTTGAAGTCGAGGCAGACCCCGTCCAAATTACAGAGACTCAGACCTCACAAGCAGAAGCATCAATGAGGAAGAGGAAAAGAGAAATGGTTTCTCTTAAAGCCACCATTGAGAGGAAAAGAAGAAGGAGATGGAAAAGTCAGTCAGAAGAAATTCAGGAAATGACAAAACAAATTCAAGAAATGACTAAAGAAGTCCAGGACACAACAAAATAGCCTGAAGAAATTTAGGACATTACAAAGAATTCCCTACAGGAAAATGTTCAGGGAATTGAGCAGATAGAACAAAACTCACAAGGAAATAGTCAGGAAGACACCTAGTCAGCATTGGGACACCTGACAGAACAATTTTTGAAAAGCTATGAGGTAGAAATTGCTCAAGTTTTATGGATTTTAGGGACCTCAATTAACAGAGACACCAATAGGCCAAAAGAATACCAAGAACAAGCCTCTTCTTCAAAACCTACTGAAGACGTTCCTGAGATTTAAATGTCATTCCTAGAGGATGAAGCACAAAAAGAACATCATCCTAAGGTAAGAAACCCTCTTGAACAGATAGATCATTTGGAAGGAACATGAGAACAACCACCTGCTAACAAGAATGAAGAAGACCTTGAGACCCCTCACAAACAAAAATCAGGCAAAAGCCATAGGAGAATCAGAAAGATAAAAAAGGAAAACAAGTTTTTGAAGAGAAGGGCTAAAAGGGTTGAAGTATTAAGGAAGAAAGTTGGCAAACTAAGGGAAATTATTAAAGAATTAAGAAAGCAGCTAGAACAAGCCAGCAAGGCCCATGAAAGAAAGAAAAACAAAAGGCCCTGAGTGCAAGGAAGAAACCCTCTACCTAAAAAAGCAGTCACTACAAACTCTTTGGGGACATAGATAGACCCTAAAGAAATAATAGAAAAGGATGCAGTAGCTCAGAATGAGGAAGTAATTCCCTTAGAAAAACGAGAAATAGAAACCCAAAAAATGACAACAGAAGAATTGCTCCCTACACAAACAATTGATGTTGATGTGAAAATAGATACCCCAGTCTCAGAGGAAACAACTCAATCCCTCGAGTAGGATGCTACCATCAGGAAATTGGAGGAAGAATTGATGCAGTCCCAACAAAATAGGATTCAAAAAAGAAATGAATTGATGACTATGGCAAAGAATCAAGTATCTCAATCTCAGGAACAGAGTGCTATCATTGATAGACTAGAAGTAGAGCTTATAAAATCCCAAAAATCATTAACTCAATCCAGAAATGAGATGGATGCTATGAAAGAATATCAAGCATCTCAGTCTCAGGAACAGAGTGCCATCATTGATAGGATAAAGGAAGAATTGGTACAAGCCCAACAAGCATTGACTCAACCCAGAGATGATATGGTCACTATGGATAAACATCAAAAGGTTGTTAAACAACTAAAGGACATGTCAACAACAGAAAGTGAGACTTATGCTGAGCTCACCAGAGCCCAAGGGAAGGTGAAGAAGGTGCAAAACCAATTGGAAAAAGCTTTGGAGCAAATCAAAGAGATCTGTGATGTCTACACTGATGAAATCAATTGCAGAGCTCCTGCCACCAATTATACTTTATTCTTGCTGGAACGTTACCTGTTGTTGAGAGTGAAAGCCATTAGAGAAGGTAAACCGATTACATTTACCATTGTCCCTGAGTTTATTTCATGTTTTAGAGAGTAGGAAGAGAAGGTACAATACTTTATGTGCGATTTATACTTCTCTAACCTCATTTTGGAAGATGACAGAAAAGATAACCCTGGTCCCTTTATTGGGGACATATAGTTTCAGGTATTCCTGTCCTTTACTAAAAACCAAATCAGGTGGGATAAAGCTCACAAAGCCTTCATGAAGAGGGAAACTGGGTTAGATCTCTGGATCAGAGGGGAGCCTCCAAAGTCCTTTCCAGCCATTATGCAACATAGAACATTTATGAAAAGGGAGGGGGTCAGGGACTCTTTAGCCCCTATCCATCGCCAGTTTATACATTCAGGCATCATATATTTTAGAGAACTCAAAGAAGAAGCTCTTGCTTCTTCCAAGTTAAGATGGGATGCATCCTCCAATGAGGTCAAAAGTAGGGAACCCTTTGGTTTCAGGAATTTCTTTGCAGCCACCTTAAGAGTGGAAAGGTATTCTAGAATGCTCTAGGAGGAAGGACCTGCTTGGATTGGGTGCAAATATAATCTCCCTATTATTTGGTTTCCTCTAGAAAGTTACCAAAAAGACTATCAAATTAATAAGAAGAGGGAGGACACTGATTTTGGAGAGCTCAAAAGAAATAATGGGTTCAGGAAACCTAGTGAACCAACCTTTCCTCCTTACAACATTACTTCTTTACATGTAAGATCTCATCTTGCATGAGGACATGCAAGAAGGTAAGTTGGCGGGTATGTTGGGTTGTGGAAAAGGTACAAATATCCCCCTTATTCCCACAGTTCATGATATAATATTGATTGACTTTTCTGTTAATTGGGGATAAATAGGGTAGAAAATGATTAATATGTCTTTTAGAGATATTATTGAGTTATATTAAATAAATTCTAAAATACGATGGAATTGTTTGATTTTGTTATAGGAATGGATAAACATTTCCAAACCTGAGATAGCAAAGGAGATTTTGAATATGCGTAAGCTATTGGAAGTTGAGTAATTTTGGTGCAAAGAAGTTTTGAAGATGATTGATTTTCTATCTTGTAACTTTATAATAGTAAAACAATCCCGAGGATCTGTCGATCCTCAGGATGTCTTAATTTACCCATATTATTGTAATATATAAAGGGTAATAGATCCTAAAAGGATAATCTAATAATTGTATCCAAGTATTCAAAACTCATAATTGGTCTACGCAAGCAGTTTTTGTAAATATTATACCAGCTATGGAATCAATAAAAGCTTTGAACGTTTTCGCCATTTCCACATATAGAGTTTCTAGTAGCAGTGCTTCTGAAGACCAAGGGCCCAGTTAGAAGGAGTTACTATCTCAATCTGTAATTGTATCAGTTTGATTTTTGTTCTGTGATTCAAATCTCTTTCACAATAGTTAAGATGAATGCATAAGTGTGTTAATGATTTTGTGTTGTTTGCATACAAAATATAGACGTTTCCCTTGAGTATTAGTGATTGTTGTTCCAACTTCCATTACTGAAGTTTACTGCTTGATAGTTCCTCACACTTTCATATGCGTTATTCCTTTTAATTAGATTCACAATTGTTGTTCATTTCAATTAAGTTACATTTTTTGTTCCTTTCAGTTAAGTTACATTTGTTGTCCCTTTTGATTAGATTACAATTGTTGTTTCCTTCCACAGATAGAGTAATTCACTATTTCCTTTCCAACAATTTGATTCATAGTTGATAGTTGATTCTATAAGTCTTTACTTAGATTCAGTTACTGCATCTTAGTTAAATGAATTCAATAGATTAGTTAATTCCTTTTCATTTGTAGCATTAATTAGATTTCAATTCTATTAAGTAAGATCTTAGTTTTAGAATATTCAATGAACATTTGAGGAACTTGATTGTTGATAAACTCAGATTTTCTTTAATTATGCGATTTTAAACTCTATGAGCTATATGCATAGACTTTGTTGATATTCTTGAGATAAAAGACAAATTCTTGGGTTGATAAAGTAGTGTTAAACTAAGGTTTTTTTTAGGACATCTTTAGAGCCCAACAAGCCTATGGTCATGTTCCAAAGGAAAATAGGAGTAATATAGATACAAATGTTGAAAAGTGTATCTTTATTGGGTATAAATATGGTTTGAAATTTTATAAGCTTTAGAACCCAAAAACTAGGAAGGTAGTGTATAAACGAGATGCGGTATTTACAAAAATCAAATATGTTGTCAAACAATGAGTCCTAGCAAGGAAGGAAGAACCAAAAAAAATAGAGTTTGAGTTGAAGGATGATGAATTAGACTCCAGAGAAGAACATGAATCAGAAGAAGAAGATATTCATACTCTATTATTGAGGAGATTGATTTGGGAAAGAAGACAACCAACAATGTATACTCCACCTAATTTCCATTCAATTTTTACTTTGTTTATTACTGATGGTGATCCTAGAACTATTAGGGAGGAAGTGGATTCAGAGGATGGAAAACTATGGAAAAAGGCCATGGTTAAAGAAATGGCATCCTTGGATAAGAATGAGGTTTGGGATCTAGTGGAGTTTCCGACTGGAAGAAAGGGTATTGACAACAAATGAGTGTTTAAAAAGAAGCTAAATGCAAAAGGCAAGTGGAGAAATTAAAATCTTGGTTAGTAGAAAAATGTTATTCTCAGGTTGAGGGAATTGAATTTGGTGAGATTTGTTCTCTTGTTGCCAAGTTAACTTCTATTAGATTTATTTTATCTATTGTTGTTTCATTTGATTTTGAAGTAGAACAAATGGATGTGAAGACAACATTCCTACATGGGGATCTGGGAGAAGAAATATACATGAAGCAATCAAAAGGATTTTATGTGAAGGGAAAGAAGGATCTAGTATGCAAGCTAAAAAAGTCCCTATATGGGTTAAAGCAATCACCAAGGATGTGGTATCAAAAATTTGATACTTATATGTTGGGACTTGTCTTCACAAGGAGAAAAGTGAATCACTATGTGTATTTCAAATTAATTATTGGTTATCTTATTTATTTGATCTTGTATGTGGATGATATGTTGTTGATAGGAAACAACAAGGAGATTATCCAAGATGTGAAAAATCAGTTGTTCTCTAAATTTGACCTGAAGGATATTGGTGTTGCAAGTTTCATTTTGGGCATAGAAACTAACAGAGATCGGGAAAATCGGAAACTTTGGTTAAATCAAACGAAATATGTCGAGACAATATTGCAAATGTTTAATATGGAGGAATGTAAACCGATCAAGGTTCCTATTTCTATAGGTGTAAAATTATTTGTGGATCAGTGTTCCAAGACATAGGAAGAGGAAGAGGACATGTCTTGTGTTCCATATGCAAGTGCGGTTGGAAGTTTGAAGTATGCAATAGTCTGTACTAGACCGGACATTGCACATGTAGTGGGAGTTTTGAGCAAGTATATATCAAAACCAAGAAATAAGCATTGGACAACAATAAAGAGGGTTTTCAGTTATTTGTGTGGCACTACCAGTTATGAATTGTGCTACCAAAAAAGACTAAGATTAGAAAACCAAAATGATCTCCAAAAAAACTATAACGATAAATATATTTATCATTGAATTCTTTATATCTACAATAAACACTCTACACACACACACACACACACACACACATATATATATATATATAGCTGTCATTGAGTTCTTTATCTTTACAATGAATGGATATATAATCTTCAATCATTAGACCTAAAGCCCTTTATATCTTTTCTCCAAATTTTGAGTTATCTAGAGGTATTCTAGATATGTATATATCTCCAATAAACACTTCATTATGTTAATGTTCAAATGATTTCAAAGGTTTAAATATGTACTTTTTAGATTTTTTTTTATAATGAGAATGTTGGACAACAACAAATCTCGAATAATAATGTCAATTGGATGTGGGGTTCAAATCTAAAACTTTTTGATACTTTTGTTTGTGTGCTTCATGTGCAACTCGCCTCTTGTAGGGAATATATCATTATTATTTGTTTTGTTATCCACCATTTCTTCTTCAGATTTGGAAATGTACACTTCAATCGATGGGCAAAGGCTCCCTTGGAATATAAACGATGTGATAGCTTACGTGACATTGAGAAAATGGACCTCAAGATGATGAGCCTCCATATTCATGATTTCTTTGTTAATGTGTAAAAAAATGCAGAACCCAAGGAAGAGCTCATGGTCCACCATTATCTAGACGAGATTTTTTTGGGTGGGTCATTAAACCACTTTTAAGGTACAAAATTCCTTACCTGATCAACTTTATAATAAGAAAATATTTTAGTTGTTAGTTTATAATTTACTTGAAATGTATTTCTACTCTCAAAATTATCTTCGATGAGTTTTTTTTAATGGGTGGGTCATAAAACATGATCATGTTAAAGTGAGAAAGTTACTATATCCACAAAAAAAATTAAGAAATACAACTTGGACACATTGCCATTGTCATTGTCCATACAACTTGGACAACTTGGACACTTATCCACAAAAAAAAATTAAGAAAGTTACTATATTGTCATTGTCCATACAACTTGGACACATTTTTTTTGACGAATCAATGTGTATGCTTTTAGATCTTTTTAATATATGAGAAATGTGAATAATATTAATATGCCTTTTTTTTAAATTGCTTTTACGTTGATATTTTTCACTAAAGCGTTTGATTTGCTAAAACATAAAATTTTGTGAATTTATATACTTAAATCAATTATTTTGTGATTGCAGTCATCTCATCATATAACCATCAAGGAACAAAGTTATTTTATCACTTTTATTTAGCTATATAAATGTGATATGTAATATTTGAAAAAATTTCATATAAATAAATATGCATTTTTTACTCCTAAAAAACTTATAATTATTTCATGATAAGTGCTAAGTGGATTATTTAACTAATCAAAAATAAGTCATAGATAAATGACTTTGAACATTTTTCAATTTTGGGTATAAAATAAAGATGTATTTCTTATCAAAAATAGAATTTACTTGATAATGAGTGCATCGAAGATGGATCATAGATGAATATGACTTTGAACTTTTTTACTATCAAGAAATTTTTCCATGGAAAAAATGGTATCTTTTTATTAGTAAAATAAAATGAATACATTCTAAATATGCTTATACAACATTATTTTACACGTATGTATAAAAAATAAAATAAAAAATCTATCTTCATGATATTCATGGACAAGAACCATCTACCATATCTATCGAAAAACCTTTCTATTGCTCATCATAAAGATATGTCAAAAAGAAAAACAAACTATGTAAATCAATTTATCTATCTCACCCAAACTATTACAAAAATGATGTTAACAGAGTATCACCTATTTTCATTGTTTGAAAACCATTGTTAAAACCTACACATGATAACATAGTAATAATAAGTTTTACAAAAGTTTTACTAGCAAATAAACTAAAAATTAGTCCATCTTATAATACTTTCTGTGAATTTTTTAATCATAAAACTATGAGGCATTTGATTTCCTTGTCCATAAGTTATAAAGTTTTGTGAGAAAAAACAATTTGATTGAATATTTAAAAACATGCAAATATATTTGGAAACCTAGTCCATGAAGGACTGCCTCAAGCATATCCTCTTATGGTTTTGTTTCATCTTCATCCATGCACTCCTTATTTTGAAGGTTGGTGTTAGAGTGGGTTGGTTTTACTGGGCCATGCTTCAATTTCAAGACATGATATTATATCTATTTTGTATTAAACAATGCATTACACAATAATGCAAGGGCATAGAGTTTTCAAAAGGTTGTCCATGTTGTTAAGGTTGAGCTTGAGAATGAGGATCCAAACACAATGTTTCACAATAACCCAATTATAAATGGATTTTATAAAATAAAATTCCTTAAATACATTGTTCCTTCCCTACCACTACTTGATCAAAGAGAGGAACAACAAATAATTAAGAATATATAGGGGTGATTCACCAAATGGTATAGTGATGAGATCATATGGGTGTGAATCAACATGTACATATCCAAGTTGATATGTTTATAAAACATTGTATTAATTAATGAAGAATTCCATTTTCAAAATAGTGATAGCTACCATTCATTATATTTATGTAGGCATTGATCTATTTTCTTGTCAAGGACAAGAGACAACCTCCTAGGGAATTTTCATGGGAATTAGAAATAGCCTCTTCATTTTTATAAAAGTAGTGCTCCTCTATTTCTCAAATAGATAACCATTATATTAATATTTCTAAACATCAAATTTCTCCTTCATCCACATTGAATACCCGTGAATGGAATAGGCCAAGAAAAGATTTAGAGAATTCTAGTCATAGGAAAGGAAAAAAAAATTCTCTCATTCCACCTTAACCATTTCCCATATCATAGCAAGATAAAGCAACAAATTTGAAGCAATACAAACTGAATATAGAGTGGCAAAGATAGTCATTTTCATACAACTTTAAATGATTTTGTGACATTCATATCATAAAGATGTAAAGGAAACTCATCCTCAAAATTTCATGCTCACATAAAAGTCAGATAACCAAAAAGTCTTGTGCTTAAGAATAGCTCTCTGTGGAGTTTAAATGATAGATATAAATTGGCTACTCAAGATCAAATAAAATCTGTGTCGAATCAACACTACATAATACCGTGATACTTAAATGAGAAACTAAGAAAAGTGTTCATCCTAATAGACAGGGATGAGGCTCCCATGGACCATATATTGAGAAGAGGTAACCTAGAAGACAAAAGGAAGAAATCATAAAAAGGTCTTGTACACAAACAATAACATTTGGATAAAAATACTAGATGATTGTTGACTGGGAAAGAAGAAAACAGGGGGGATTTCTTCAAACAATGATTATACTCACAAAAAGGAAGCAAGGGTTCGTGGTTCCTCTGATGATTTATTTTCTTTCTCTTTAAATAAGAAACCCTGATGAATTTAGAGCTTGGTATGGTCACTTGTTCAATGAGTTAATCCCAGACTATCATAGATAAGGGCTTTGCAAATAATGGCTTTGTAGTAAGGGAATCTTTGAGTTCCCTTATCCTATTCTTCAATATAGCATTCTCTAACTCGTGCTCTATTATCAAGTGGGATAATTCCTCACTTGTGGCTTGATGAAACCTAAGAACCCCTACGAGCCTTAGACCTTTGACTTCGATTTCAGAGCTCCATTTTTTTGTCACTCATTTATCCTTTAGGTTGACCCTTTAAATCTATATTTTCTTGGACTATTTATCATATTTGTCATCGTGAAGAGTCACTGAATCTTCCTAAAAACCTATTGGCCCCTCCTGAGCTAACTATTGTACTGTCAATTTACTTTCTTCTATTTGTACTGTAGCCTAATGCGGGCACATCATTGACTTCCATGCCTAATCATTTACAGACCCTAGGGTCTTGATAATTGCCTCCATCTCGATTCCTCTTTCTCTTAGGAACATGAGTAACAACGTGTGTTATCTCCAACTTATATAGAGGGGGATACCCACCATCCCCATCACCTGAACAATTCCCACATGTGCTATTCTCTCTTCGTCCAACATTAATTTCTTAATTCCCATGGCCCGAAGAGGAACTCTTATGGGAGTGATGAAATACACCACCTTTGGAATTGGCTATGGATATTTCACTTCTTCTATGCTATGTCTTATTTTTTTCCTCTAGAAGAGGGACTTCTATTGCACCAAAATGTGAACTTGTCCTTGTGTGTGAATCATAGTTAGGGATGATTTTAGGGGTTAAATTTCTCTCATGGGATAATTTTCCATGGTTTTTCCCAAAAAAAGATTCGCTATTCTAAAAATTATTCTCCCAAATTCTAAAGGACAAAATTATTTTACCTTAAAAATCGTCAAAATTTTATATAAACTATATAAAATCCTTAGAAATTTGAATATTTAAAAAAAAAAAATTGGCAAACATTTATAATTGGCATATGAAGGATTAGTAAAGATTCGCCAAGGTTTCTACATTTTAAAATAAATTTCCATCCTTAAAATCATCCCTGATCATAGTGGGAAGTTTTTTTTCTTATTTTTTCTTAGGGTGTACATCACCTTGGCTTTGATGTGAGCATCCTCATTGCCATCACCTCTTGTTGTAATTTATTCCAATCTATTAAAAACTAAGGCATAGCTAATTTAAACCATATGAGTGGTGAAAATGCCTTTAGGATCAAAACCTATACATGATTCAACTTCTTTAATATTAAAAGAATCTAAGAAACCTGGCATCTCATTCAAGATTGATTAACTCTTGACTATAATATCTGCAATATTGAAAGGCATGGGAATACATTGTTTCTTCCTCTTCTTATCAAAGAATAATTACCATGTCCTATACTATCTAAATAACTCATAAAGAAATAATTTGTCACAAATAAACCAGGGAAGAAGAAGAGGATTCCCTTCAAAACCAAAGAGCCTTATGTATGTGAACTATTCATCCAACATAGATATTCCCTTCCCCATGAGAAAATCCATGGTTTCCTTTGTCGCCCAAGCTGGTTCAATTTCAGTGAGTACACTTCTACATTCCTTGACAAAGTCATCTTGGATTTGGAAAAAATGAAATATTTCCTTATGCTTCCATAATGTGGGGTACCAAAACTGAGTAGGATCTTCATCAAAATCAACATTCCCCCTTGGGGTCATTCCCTTGAATGTATTACATTAAATCAAAGAGGAACCAAGTAAGAGGTCATGTAGAACCTCTTAGTCTGAATATAGTTTGACAATTGGTGGGAAATATCATTTGAAATAATGAGGGACCAATAAAAATGACCCCTACTCATAACAAGTAATGGATGACATATAAAACATACTTGGGAATGTAATTTGTTGAGTCTTGACCAACCAATCATGAAACAATACATGCAAAGTATTTATACAACTGAGCCAACATACATGTATTAATATTTTCGGGGCTCAAGGGTTCAACAAAGGGTTGGAAAAAAAACTCCATGAGTAGATTCACACCACCACCCTGAGCATCTAGGAAGGAATCTGCCTCGGAAATATTGAGGGCATTGCTTGGTTATGGAATATGCAGAATCCTTCTAAACATATTGGGGGTCAAAAGGAAAGGATTCGTTCCAATATCATTTAACTCAATTAATTGATGCTTTGAATCAAATCTTCGAGCGCACCATGCTATGAGTTCTCTCGAATAAAACACTTTAGGTATGCAACCAGCCTTAACTATCCCTGAAATCCAAAATTTATTTTTAAGTTTATCATCAGGAGAAGTTTTAGAATACCACTTATATGTAATAGACCATTAGAATTCCCTACTTTCTCGGGCATATGAATTCACTGTATCTCCACAGAAATATTCTTTCCTTTTCTTGTTTTCTATATCTTCCACTTTCAATGTGCTTAGGTAAGTGTGAGGATTATATTTATAAATTAGATTTTCCATTCGATAGATTCCATGTTAATCATAAATTAGGGGTCAATCTACTGTTCAAAATTTCCCCCTTGTACACTTGGTGCATGTCACTCATTAAATGGTAACTATCATTTGTATACACAAGGCCTAAGGGGAAAAGTGTGAAAATTAATCCTTTTTAATTAACAACAATCATTCTCTCCATGTGATATATGTGCAGTGGATATGTTATGATTAACTTGAAATCACAATGACGTCCTATGTGGAATGTGGGCATGGGATTACATGGAATGTGGGTGCAGGGAGAAAGAATATCGTGTGGAATGTAGGATGAGAGAGGAATAAGGTATGTGGGAGGAACGTTGAGTGTCATCTTGATCCGGATTTTATGAGTAGAACGAAATGACTACAAATTATTAATAGATGCTTAACATAGAATAACAGAGATAGAGTAAAATTGGATTTCTATTCAATAATGAAATAAGTTGAAACTATAAAATGCAGCGGAAAACAAGCTTGTTGGAATGGTGGCGGCTTATCTCTAAGAAGAGATGTGATGGTTGCGCTCATTCGCAAGAAGATCATTAAAATAAGGTTCTGAAGGCCTTTTTACAATAAACAGGAGTGTCAAAAACCCTAGAAATCCAAAAACCTAACCCTAGGAGATGAAGTGCCAAAAGTCATGTGGGCCCCGTTTGGGTAAGTTAAAACATCAACTTCCCGGGGTCATAACTTTTGCATACAATCTTTGTTTTAGGCGCACAATAGCCCATTAGAAATATCTATCTGAGGACTACAACTATTGACAAAAGTTTAATGATGAAAATTTTTGATCGATGGATACCCAAAAAAACGTTGTTTAGGGCCTCAAAATGGTTCTGAAAGTTCAGGACCCGAAAAACTACTAAAAATAGTAAATTACCAAAATTGCCAGAAAGTTGTTTTGAGCTAGTTGGAAAAGGTGGGTGTCCATCGATATCCACCTAGATCAATCCTCCCTCCTTAGGAATAAATGGTCTCCATTGCGTTGAGTTCCCCCATCAGATGAGGAAATTTCTGCTGAATTTGGCCCCAGGTGAGACACTTGCCTTGGTGCAGGAGATGCCCTACTTTGATGACTCGATAAAGATGGATCCTTTGTTGTCGAGCTCCCTTGATCTGTGTGTCCACAATCTGATCACTAGATTCTTGTTGTATGCAGTCAGGGTTGAGATCTGTTGGTGTTAGTTGTTCTGCTACGTCTGAGGTGTCCAATAATGGTGGGAAATAAGGCTGAAGGAGGTCCACGTTGAACACTGGTTGCAGACCAAGGAAAGGAGGAATGTTGAGCTCAAAATCATTATCCCCCGCAGCCTTGGTGATGGTGTATGGCCCATAACGGAGCGGGAAAAGATTCTGATGGGGTCCTGTAAGGCGTTATTTCTGCAAGTGCAACCAAACTTTGTCGCCCACCTAAAACTTATGTGGCACTCGATGTTGATCATGGCGCTGCTTGTACCTGTGATTCGACTTCTGTAGGATATCTTGAACTTGTTGGCGGATGTGCTAGATCCGCTCAATGAACCGAGTGGCTTTTTCAGCTTTAGTTGGAGCAAGAGATGAGTTGGTTGAGGTGATCGCAAGGGGAAGTGCAACATCTATGGGACCCAATGATTGGAATCCAAACCCTACCTGAAAGGGGTTGTGGTAGGTTGAGCTATGAAGGGCTCAATTGTAGCTATGATGGACATAGGGAAGACTCTCATCCGATGTTCGAGGGTTCTTGGAATTATACATGTGAAGGATATGCACAATCATTCGATTTATGCCTTGGTTTGGCCATCTATTTGGGGGTGGAAGGTCATGGATTTGGTGAGCTTGGTGTCCATCAATAAGGCTCAACCAGAATGTGCTGAGAAATCGACTATCCCAATCTGAGAAAATGGTTTGTGGGATTCCAAAATGTACTGAGACTCATTCAAAGAAGAGCTTGGCAGTGGATTCTTCTATGATTCTCTTATTGCAGGTAACCATAATCTCCATCTTAGAAAAGCAATCAACAAACACAAAAACATAGCCATTTCCCCGCTTGGTGGACGGGAGGCCCGACATGTATTCCATTGAGATGGATTCCCATGGCTTGTCAAGAGTAGGAAGAGGGATGTACATGCCTTGTTTCTTAGTGGTCGGTTTGGAAATAGCACAAGCAATGTAGGACTTGATATACTTGTTGAACTCCTGTCGAATTTTTGACTAGTAGAAATGTTTTTGTAGCATCACCATCATCTTTTGACGCCAAAGTTTCTTGCCACATGACTGTAGTGGGATTCCCAGATCAACTTCACTCGCTCGCTTGATGGAATGCAGATATGGCCTAGATGACACAAAAACCCATTCTGAAGATGGAAATTATCGACAACTGTGTTTTCACCCAAAATTTGGTAGGTGGTGGCGAAGTCCAGGTCTGTCTCATAGAGTTGGGGCCATCCAGAGGTATCATGGCCACAAGATTCTAACACTGTGGTGAGTTCCGCGACTTGTGGTCTACTGAGGAAATCAACGATGCAGTTGGTGCTTCCTATTTTATACTTGATGTTGAGGTGGAATTGTTGTAAGTATGTGGACCACTTTTGCTAGCGGTCATTTTGTAATTTGCCTTGTTTCTGCATGAACTGCAGTGGCTTATGATCAGTGTGGATGACTATCTCCTTCCCAAGAATGTAATGTATCCATCATGGTAGGATTTCACAATGGAGTACATTTCTTTGTTGTAAGTAGGGTACTTACAGACAACATATGATAGTGTCTCACTATGATAGGCCATGGAGTTGTCGTGCTAAGTGAGAACGACACCCACAACATAGTCTTAAGCATCTGTCTCGATCTCAACGGGTTGTTGTAGGTATGGTAGTGAAATTATTGGGGCTAAGCACAAGAATTGTTTCAAATCATCGAACGCTTTCTTTGGGACTAGCCCCATGCAAATTTTTCCTTACCACCATCGCTAGTTATTTGACTGAGGGCCCATGCAATATGGGAGAATCCCAACATGAACCTGTGGTAGAAATTGGCAAGGCCCAAGAAGCTCTGAAGCTTAGTGAGTGTGTTTGGGGTTGGCCAGTCACGGATGACTTGGATATTTGTTGGATCCACATGTGTGCCATGTTGATCAATGATGTAGCCTAGGTAATGGACCCTATCCATGCCGAAGGAGAATTTTTCCAAGTTGGCGTATAGCTTGTGCTCCCGCAGGGTGTGCAAAACTTGTTGAATATGTTGCAAGTGTTCTTCCCAAGACTTGTTGTAAATGAGAATGTCATCCAGATACACCACTACAAAAGTATTGGTGAATGGTCATAGGATATCATCCATCATCCTCATGAAAGTGGTTGGAGCATTTGTCAAACCAAAGGGCATGACCAACCATTCAAAAAGGCCTTCCTTTGACTTGAAGGCAATCTTCCATACATCTGTTTGTTCTATCGGGACCTGGTGGTAGCCATAATTCAGATCAATCTTAATGAAGTATTTGGCCCCTGTGAGTTTATCAAGGAGGTCGTCGATTTGGGGAATTGGATACCAGATTCTGAATGTGATTTTATTCAGGGCCCGATAATCAATGCAAAGTCGCCAGGTCCCATCTTTCTTCTGTACCAGCATGATTGGGCTCCTGCAAGGTGATGAGCTAGGACGGATGTGCCCCTTGTGGAGCAGTTCTTGGATCTATCGCTTGATCTCCTCATTCTCTAACATAGAGTGGAGATAGAATGGCCCATTGGGCAGCAGTGCTCCAGGGGTCAGATCGATGGGGTTCTGGATCTGATAGTGCAGAGGTACCCCGATAGGTGAGGAGAAGATATTTGAGTATTCTTTGACGACCTTATCTACTTTCTTTTGTTATGTGGAGAGGTTGGCCGCAAAGACCCTGGATGTGGTTATGATATTTCGCTCATTCCGAGAGTGAATCATGAAGAAGACAAACTTCCCCGTCTGATAGATGACCTTCTTGCATTACTTGACAGAGATCAAGGAAATAGAACTAGGTGGGACTACCTCGGGTATCCTGTACAATTTCCTGTTCAAAGTAATAATAACACTACAAGGCCTAGACTCATATACAACATGATGTTTCTATAAATAAGGTTGGCCCAAAAGAACATCACAAACTTCGAGAGGATAAACGTCACATAATACCTCGTCTTTGAAGGGCTTGATGTCATATGAAAGTTAGCATTGTTGGATGATGTAGAGATTGCTTCCTTGGTGGAGCCATCCAATGGTGTAGGGTTGTGGGTGCAGGATTGTCGGTAGGGCCAACCTCTTGACAACCTCTACTGAGATGAGGTTCTTTTGGCTACCGCTATCAAGGATGAAGTACAACAAGGTGCCTTTTACCCATATCTGTGAATGGAAGAGGTGCTCTCGTTCTTCTAGCTCATCTGGTTCATCAAGTTGGAGCTTGGTGGTAGAAACGGTGGCACTGGGTTCCACATCAATTATCCTTCTTCCTCTTTTTGGTTCTAACTCAGAGTCAGAACCCACATTTGATTCAGAGGCTTTCACTTCAGCCACCAGTGACTTCTTTGAGTGATAGCTAGTAGTGTTATGCCAAGGGATCTTATGGAAGTCGAACCACTTCCCGGTATCTTTCTTTGTATTTCTGGTGTCCTTCTTTGCTTGCATCTTGGAATGGTTGTCCTGATACTGTCCATCTTTTCTATGTCCTTTTTTCTATGGGTTGGGGCTGCCCTTTCTTGTATTTTTCTATGAGGGGTTCTCGGGCCCAAATTGTCACGTCTTTTGTTTTAGCTTCTGCTCGATTTTGATGGCATATCGATAGGCCGCACCCAAGGATGAGATGTCTAGAAATTCCATTTTGGCATGGATGTATCTATGCAGAGCACCACGATAATCGAGCACCATATGTCACTCTAAATCTTTGATACCCAGCTTGGTGCGCAAGGTATGGAAGATATTTGTGAACCTTGACACTGCTTGGTCTCTTTCTTTCCGCAGTGTGGTCCATTTGGTATACAAGTCGTCATAAATTCCAACAGGGTAGTATTGTTCCTTAATAGTGTCCTTGAAGGATTCCCAGGTGTTTTTGACTGTAAATAACGAGGGTTCCTCTATTTCCTTTTGCTCACAGAAAGTTTCCCACCAATCTTTGACTTGGGGAATGAATTTTAGGAGAGAAAAAGTAATATTTTCTCTATTCGAAAAGTTATGGACAAAAAGATACCTTCTAGTAGATTCAACCACTTGTCTACACCATCTACGTCTATCTGACCTTTAAATACAGGAATATTGAAGTTTATTTATACCTTGAAGGGGGCAGTGCCCCTGCTCAAAGAAGATGCATCGCCTGTTGGTATCCGCCAAAGGATTTACGCAAAACTATCCATCATCTTGTTCCTCTGTTGCATGAGGGATTCCTCAAGCAACATTTTGAAAGGATCTCATGTCCCGTCATCTTTATTTTCTCCAGCCATGAGATTTCACTTGGGCATGCGAGAGCTTTGGTCCTCAAGATAAACAAGCTCGAGACCCAATTCTTTGTACTCTAACCTCATTGGGGACATGCATTAAGACGACAAGGAGAAGACTTCTCTGATACCACTAATCCAGATTTTATGAGAAGAACAAAATGACTATAGATTATTAACAGATTCTTAATACAAAATAACAGAGATATAGTAAAATTGTTTTCTATTCAATAAGGAAATAAGTTGAAACTATAAAATGCAGCGGGAAACAAGATTGCTAGAATGGTGCCAGCTTATCTCTAAGAAGAGATGTGACAGTTGCGCTCATTCACAAGAAGATCATTACAATGAGGCTTTGAAGGCCATTTTACAATAAACGGGAATGTCAAAAACACTAGACATCCAAAAAACTAACCCTAGGAGATGAAGCACCAAAAGTCATGTGGGCCCCATTTGGGTAAGTCAGTACATCAACTTCTCGAGGTCGTAACTTTTGCATACGATCTTCGTTTTAGGAGCACGTTGGCCCGATGGAAATATCTATCCGAGGAATACAACTGTTGATAAATAATTCATGATGAAATCTTTTGACCGGTAGATACCAAAAAAAATGTTGTTTAGGGCCTCAAAACGACTCTAGAAGTTCAGGACCCGAAAAACTGCTAAAAATAGTAAATTACCAAAATTGCCAAAAAGATGTTTTGAGCCATCTGGAAAAGGTGGGTGGCCACCAATATCCACCTGGATCACATCTTATTGCATAAGCCTCAAGGAAATTAGAAAATATTCTAAGTATGAGAATGCAGGTTGTGGGGATGTGTGTTATGGGGATGCGAGTTGCAAGAATGTGGGTTGCAGGGATGCAAGGTAACTAGTATTGAATGCAGGCGTAGCAATGTAGTTTGTGAGAAGTTCAAGACCACAACAATAATTGCAATATTTTTCCCCACATCTGCATGAACTTAACATATATGGGATGTGATTTGCATATGGTTGAGGCCTTTGACAAGGGAATTACCCCCCACATCCACATGACTAAATTGTTATATATAAGAGGGCTGCATGGGAAATTCATTCTTAGGAAAAAGAAGGAAAAATGTATTGACAATAGGTACATGCACATAAAATACATCTACATCTTTGTGTCATTCCTCTACATATTACTATTTTTTATTCTTTATTATGATCGTGATCACAAGCATATGTCCATTTATATTGTCATGCACTACATGTTCCTTTATCAGTGATATTGAGATGATATTGATCAGATTGATTCAGAATTATATATTGTTGACATTGATCATATACTTTATCAACCTCTTGCATACTATGTATGAAACTTCACAATTCTTTGTATGAAACATAATGTGTTGCTTATATTCCACTTAATTTTTAATGTTTGTTACTCCTTTTGAAATAATGATTTTCTCTATCCAAGTAATTAATGGCTTCATTTTCTAAGTGAAATATGTCCGTTCATTATCTATACAACCATGACCCAATCTTAGGACCAATACTCAAGCTTAAGATGGGATCCTATGCTTAGTAATAGAGTTGAACATAGAACCAAGACTGAAGCTCAACACCTTGACTTGACCTATGAATAGGAAGTTACCTACTTAAGTAGTGGTCAAGACTACAAACTAATATCAAGATGAGGATTTGACCTATGATTAAGACTATGATCCGGATTATTTTGAGAATGACTTGAAGGAAGAAATATAACTGAAATATAACAATTAAATACACAAAAATATAGAAGAGAACACAAAAATACAGTGAAACCCAACTTCTATTACTAAATAAGATAGAAAAACATTGTAGAACACAAATTCGAAAAATGGGGTAGCTTATCTCTAAAAAGAAAGAGATGTTTTCTATGCTTCATTAACAAGAAGCTTTACATCACACTCCATTACATGCTTAAAGGGCCTCCTTCACCTAAATTATATATGAGAGAATGAGACGAGAATGATTGCCATGATGCATGTGGGATAAATTGGAATAATTTTATAAAATTCCATAGGCATGTAAAATACTAGGACTTCCCAGGCGATAACCCATCCCAGTAATACTCTAGCCTGAGCACGCTTAACTACGAATTTCTAATGGGATACGGTGCATTAATGCTATGTTGTAGGCATGTACATAATACCATTACATGATGTCTGTAATTAACAAATGAAGATGACATTACATTCCATTCTCTACCAAAAGGGTGAATGTCATGGTTTATCAAAACCACAGGCTCAAAATGGTGATTTAGTGGAAAAGGTGGATGGCCACCGAGATCCATCTGGATCAGACTAGGATCAACATACTTGAGCTCATGAATGAAAACTCTCTCTCTCTCTCTCTCTCTCTCTCTCTCTCTCTCTCTATATATATATATATATATATATATATATATATATATATATATATATATATATATATATATATGGTCAAGCCAGGTATGGGAAGAATTCATAACTCCACACTTATGATTTGCATTAACAAGATAGGTTCATAAATACAATGTATATGATTGTTGGTCTTCCCTAACGGGTGACCCTTCCTATCATCTATGACTCTTCATATTTAAAATAATGTTACAATAACACAATCCCAAGGATAATGTGTCCAACATTCCCCCCTTGGTTTGAAGGGGTGTTTGTGAGTCCAAGCATCATTCTAAAGTTTTGAAATTTTTCTCTTCCAAGCGCTTTGGTGAAGATGACCTCAATTTCTTCATTTGTGGAACAATGTCTCAAGTGAACAATTTTTTCCTCTACATGGTATTGAATTAGGTGATACTTTATGTTGATGTGCATAGTTCAATCATGGAATATGGGATTCTTGTCCAAGTTGATTGCACAATTATTTACAAGTAGAAGAGGAGTAGAATTTACTTGTTTCTCCTACAAGTATTCAAGTATTTTTTGAGCCACACAATCTCCTTTGTCACTTTTGTAGTTTCCACATATTTTTCCTCTCTTGTGGAATTTGTTGGAGCTGATTGTTTGTGTGATCTCCAGGAGACACTCCATTTTCATTATCTCCAACAAAGTCTAAATCATAATATCTGATCATGTTAAAATCATCCACCTTAGAGTACCTAAGTCCAAAATCTTGAGTTCCCTTCAAGTATTTTGGAACTCTTTTCGTAGTAGATCAATGGCATTCACAGGGATTTTGCATCAACCTGGAAATAATCCCAACAACAAATGAAAGTTATGGCCTAGTAATAGTAAGATATATAATAATTCCCACAATTTGTATGTACTTGATTTCATCCTCAAATTCATTCCCTACTTTTGATGTGAGTTTCAAATTCTATTCCATTGGAGTAGAAACATGATTACACTCAACCATGCCAAACTTGTTCAAATTTCTCCAATGTAATTATTTTGGGAGATGAATAAGCACTTTGGATTTTGAATCACCTCAATGCCCCAATAGTAGTGAAGATGTCCCAAACTTGTCATCTTGAAGCATTTCTTCAACTCTTTTTTTATGGATGCAATTTAGCTTTCATTGTTCCTTGTTATCAACTGATTATATACATATACTACAAGATATACAACAGTTTTTCCATCTTTCTTGAAAAACAAAATTATGTCGTCAATATTGAAATGATTGAAATTCAATTTCAGAAGATGCTCAGTTAACTTTTCGTACCAGATTCACAATTCTTGTTTCATTCCATATAAATATTTGATGAGCTTTCATACCTTTTTTTCTTTCCCCTTCACAAAATATCCTTGTATATGAGACATTAAAACATTCTCTTTCAAATCTCCATTAAATAAATAAGTATTCACATCCATTTAATGAATTTTCCATCCATTCTATGTTTCCATGGAAAATAGAGTATAGATCGTAGCCCATTTTTCTATGGGGGAAAATGTCTCCTCATAATCAACACCTTCTTTATGTGAAAATAATTTTTCCATGAGCCTTGCATTGTTCTTTCCAAGTGATCCATTTGATTTGTACGTTTTATTGAATACCCACTTTTAGTCAATTGGTTTGGTTCCGAATGGAGGATCCACCAACTTCCATGTTCCATTATTGATGAGACATTCATATTCCTTATGCATGGCTCCTTTCCACTCACCATGAAAATTGGCTTCTTTAAAGGAAGTTGGTTCAAAGTTAGTATATAAATTCAAATCAAAATCATATCAAAGATCCATGTCATCTACATAACCTAAGTTTGAATTATCAACATCACCTCCATCTTGTCTTGAGGAACTTCTAGTTCATGTCTTTCCAACCTGATCAGGATGAATAGTTTCAAGTATTTTTGTGAGCCATTTTGGTGGACCTTTCTAAGATGGTCTAGGTTTCCCTGTTGATTGAGATGGTGTTGAATTCTCATCAAGACTCGGTTTTTGTATCCTCTCAATCACATCATCCAAATTAACTTTAGGTTATGATGAAGTGGATGGAACTTATTCATGATGGGAAGATGGTGATTCAAAAGAAAAACGTGATTCCATATATTGACCCAAGATAAGGATCCCCCCTTCAATATGTGGAATCTCATTATCAATTTCATGATATCTCTTTACAAAAGTGAATATGTAAAGATGATCAAGTTGTTTCTCGATAGTTTTGTCATTATTGGAGTATTCAACAAATATTACATCTCTTGAAAGGATGAATGTCGTTTTTTCCTCATTGTGAATATGATATCCCTTGGTGGTATTTTAATACCCTAGGAATATGCACTTTCAACTCCTTGCATCAAGATTTCTTGCTATGAGCCAAGGGGAGCATATATAGGGCTAAATGTGTATTATATGACCCCGAGGGGGGAAATATATGGGCCTAAATGTACATGTAATGTGTAAATATATATGTAATAGGGTCGGCCTAGTAGTAAAGGGGTATCATGTGCAATTGTGAATAGGTGTATATAGAGATCATGTATTCATTATTGGAGATAGGTGAATTGTGATGTATGAATGTACTTTTTTATGTGGAGGATTTTCTCTTATTATTTAAGGATTTATTATGTAAATTATATATCTTGGAGTTGTGATCCACATTCATATTCTGTACATGTTGTGTACTTATGTTTTGTTATGACTTTTTAATCTTTTGGATCATTACATTTGGTATCATTGCATTGATCCTATGGTTTTGCTTCCTCAATAAAGTCACCTTGGAATTTTTTCTATAATGTTTTTTTGGGTCCGCTTCAGAAAGTGAAACTTGGAGGCTAGTTATAAGACATATCAAGGTAATTTTGTTACTAATTTTATATTCTAGTTCATATTACTTTTGGAGATGCACCTTGTGGAATATCAGGTTTTTGACTAGTCCTATAACTAGTCTCAAATAGGTGTTCCAGGTAAAAAAATAATAAATTATTCATAGATGATCCAAATTATATGATACCAATTGCATTGGAAATATTATAGTCCCTAGTAGTTTGTGTGTGAGTTTCATAATCAGATATCAAATATTGGTCACGGGCATATTGTACAAGTTCTCTCTCCATAATATGCCACAATTTAGCAAGGTTTAGGAAAGTTACCATAATTTTCATTTGGCACATCCAGTTTTGGTCATACCTATGGAATTGTAGAGAAGACATTTCAAAGTAATACATGTCGAAATTCCAGACTCTTAAGGGCCTAAATTGCATAGATACATCAGAAGGAATATCGACTAGGAGGATAGACTCCAAATCAGGGTTTCAAAGGTATGTTCACTTAAGACTATCATAACTTTTGATTGGGATGTCTGATTGAGATGATTCAAAAACCATTGAAACAAGAAACATAGAATATAATATTGGAGAAAGGATTATAAATATTTGAGATGAATATCGAAATTTACAGGAGATGAAGATAAAGATGAAATCAATCCTATGGAATGGTTGAGGATAGCAAGGGAATATGATATGAATCCTTCAAGGGAAATCAATCTTTTTTTTTGGTGAAGCTTGGAAGTGGTGGATGAGTATTGATCAAGATAGTAGATGGAACTACACATGGGAAGAATTTGAAAAACTCCTCTCAAATAAATGGATCAAGGATACAATAATGGAGGATATGAATAAAAGTAAAGATGATTTAAAATAAGAAAAGGAATATATCAAGAATAAGGGTGATGATCTATGTAAGATACAAATTCTTAATGAACAACTTGTTAAATAAGTTCAAAAATTAAAACAAGAAAATAATATAAAACGAAAGTGGGAAAAAGATGAGTCAAGGGAAGAATTGAAAAGGAAAGATGAAGGGGTATGTAGATTATGAAACCATAATAAAAACTATTGGATGAGGTTAAGATATTGAAATAAGAAAACAAAAATTATCAAAATCAAGAAGAAACAAGAATCTTCGATGGATAATCTACCAAAAGGATTGAAGAGGAAATTTGCAAGAAGGTTGAGGAATCCATAAATATTGATGAGGTAAAATCAGAAATGAAATTCAAAATTGAAGAAAGACATCAAAATTTGATAAATGAGGTGACATTGAAGCTTCAAAAGGAGAAAGAAGACAATATTCAGGAAGGTCACTATAATATTCTTGAAGCATTTGAACTCCATTTAGAGGATGTACATGCCAAATATGATGGTACTATCTTGAAGGAAAGAACAATCAAAGAGAAAGAAAGAAATATAGAGTATTATGTTGTCTCTGAAAATAATATAGATGAAATGGGTATGCAAAATGAAGAAAAAACGTTAAATGTCAAACCATATCGACACCCTTATTATCAGAAAATATTTCAAGGAAGACAAAAATACAAATATCGATATTATCAAGGAAGAAGATGGAATAATCATCAATATTCATGGAATATGGCATCACAAAACCATTATTAAACAAGATATTATCATAGACCAATATCTACTACAAATTGTAGAAGCTTCAACAACGATACATGGAATCGAAGGAAAGAAAATTATGCAACAACTAGACACCAAGGATTACGACCGAAAAGAATTGATTTTGAATGAATGGATCATCTTCAATGGAAGAAAGAAATTAGGAACAAAAGAAAATAATATTACTTGGTTTCATCACATGTGAAGCATTTAATTGCAAAGCTCTTAGGACAAAGCTTTTTGAAGAGGGTATTATATTATGACCCAAGGGGAGCATATATAGGACTAAATGTATATGATATGACTCCAAGGGGGGAATATATGGGTCTAAATGTACATGTAATGTGTAAATATATATGTAATAGGGTCGGCCTAGTAGTAAATAGGCCTCATATGCAAGTGTGAATAGGTATATATAGAGATAAAGTATTCATTATTGGAGACATGTGAATTGTGATGTATGAATGTATTTTATTATGTGGAGGAGGTTCTCCTATTCTTTAAGGAGTTATTGTGTAACTTATATATCTTGGAGTTGTGATCCACACTCATATTATGTACATGGTGTGTACTTTTTTGTTATGATATTTTTAAGCATTTGGATCATTACATTTCTTCTTTACTCCTTAGGAATCAAGGCATAATAGGTGGAACCAAAGACCCTGAGATGTCTCACTAAAAGAATGTGTCCATACCACATTTCACGAGTCTTATTTTAAGATCATGAGATGTACACTCGTTTTTCACATAAGCTACACATAGAATATCATCATCCCAAAACATTAATTTTACATTCTTGAATAACATCATGGAACAAGCCATATTTAGGAGTGTCACATTCATTTTTTCAACTACACCATTCTATTGAGGATTGTATGGAATTGCAGTTTGTTTTTTGATACCTTGTTGGCTAAGGTTTCTTTCAAATTCATTAGATGTATATTTTCTTCCATTATATGTGCTAAGAGATAAATACAAGATTGAGCTTCATTTTGAATTGATACAGGAAAAAATTGTAAATTTTCAAAAGCTTTTGATTTTTCTTTTAGCAAGTACACCCAACACATCATGTTGTAATCATAAATAAAATTAATTATATATCATTTGTAGAAGGAACATGCACAAGGCCACATAAATCAGAATGAATCATTTCACGTTTTCTACATGCTCTAGAATTAGAATCATGAAATGGTTGTTTTCTATGATTTCCAAGGATACAAGCATCACATTGCTTCAATTTCCTATGAATAGTAGGCAAACCAAAAACACCATTCTTTCTCAAAAAACAAAGACTGTCATAATTAATATGGCCAAATATAGCATGCCACAAAATACTAGATGGCATTATATCTTCACTGTGATGAGAGAGGTATTCAACATTTTTTGTATGGGAAGATGACACTTTCAGCTTCAACAGTATTCCATCTTACATTCCATTCATGAAAACCATGTTGTTAGAATCCTTCCTTATTTAAACTTTTCCATGGAACATATGAACAAAGTGTCCTTGTTGTTAGATGTGCATAAGGGAAAATAATTTCTTTTGCAACTTAGGAAGATAGAGTACATTGTGTACAAGAAAATCCAAGAGTCCAGGAAACTTAAGCCCAATGGTGCCCATTTCTGAAGGTTTGAGACTTGATATATTTTCAAAATACACTATTCCATCTATATTTTCATTGAAGTCTCCAAATAATTCTCTTCATAATGTAATGTGGGAGGTTTCACCTATTTCAAGAAGCCATGCATCTCTCCAAGAAGAAAATCAAGTGCTAAACAAAACTTTAGTTACTCCTATATTGCAATGGGAAATAACATAATCAGAGAGTGTTTTTCAAATGGGGTAGCAAGATAAGTGGGCTTGATTGTGGGGAAAACTCCACAATTAAGCACGCTTGAGCCAGAGGCGTCTTGGGATGGGTGATCACCTGGGAAGTCCTGGTTACCAGGTGCAAGCCCCAGAAGTGATGATTGATGCTATGTGATTCATTTCGTTGGTTTCAATCCCATTTCTTCACCCCTGTGAGCATCACCCAATGCAATGAGTGCTAAGTGGACTATTCAAATCATGAGAATTATTGGTCAGTTGTGACTAATACTCATGGATATGGGTCACAGATTAATGACTTACAAATGTAGTTAATCCCAAAAATAATATCTAATATGTTGCACTGCGGAAGCCCCTCTATGCTTAAATAATAAGAGTGAAGGGAGCTCTAACTGGGTANGTTGCACTGCGGAAGCCCCTCTATGCTTAAATAATAAGAGTGAATGGAGCTCTAACTGGGTAGTTCATAAGGCACAATACTTGATAAGGTTTTGCAAATGGGGTAGAAAGATAAGTGGGCTTGATTGTGGGGAAAAATACATAGTTAAGCATGCTTGAGCCAGAAGCGTCTTGGGATGGGTGACCACCTGGGAAGTCTTGGTAACCGGGTGCAAGCCCCGGAAGTGATGATTCATGCTATGTGATTCATTTTGTTGGTTTCAATCCCATTTCTTCACCCCTCTGAGCATCACCTGATGCAATGAGTGCTAAGTAGACTATTCAAATCATGAGAATTATTGGTCAGTTGTGACTAATAAGAGTGAAGGGATCTCTAACTGGGTAGTTCATAAGGCACAATACTTGCTAAGGTTTTGAAAATGGGGTAGCAAGCTAAGTGGGCTTGATTGTGGGGAAAACTCCGCAATTAAGCGCGCTTGAGCCAGAGGCGTCTTGGGATGGGTGACCACCTAGGAAGTCCTGGTTACCAGGCACAAGACCCAGAAGTGATGATTGATGCTATGCGATTCATTTCGTTGGTTTCAATCCCATTTCTTCACCCCTGTGAGCATCACCTGATGCAATCAGTGCTAAGTGGACTATTCAAATAATGAGAATTATTGGTCAGTTTGGTGCAAGCCTCGGAAGTGACGATTGATGCTATGCGATTCATTTCGTTGGTTTCAATCCCATTTCTTCACCCTTGTGAGCATCACGCGATGTAATGAGTGCTAAGTGGACTATTCAAATCATGAGAATGATTGGTCAGTTGTGACTAATACTCATGGATATGGGTCATAGATTAATGACTTACAAATGCAGTTAATCCCAAAAATAATATATAATATGTTGCACTGCGGAAGCCCATCTATGCTTAAATAATAAGAGTGAAGGGAGGTCTAACAGGGTAGTTCATAAGGCACAATACTTGCTAAGGTTTTGCAAATGGGGTAGAAGGCTAAGTGGGCTTGATTGTTGGGAAAACTCCAAAGTTAAGTGTGCTTGAGCCAGATGCATCTTGGGATGGGTGACCACCTGGGAAGTCCCTCTTACCAGGTGCAAACCACCGGAAGTGATGATTGATGCTATGCGATTCATTTCGTTGGTTTCAATCCCATTTCTTCACCCCTGTGAGCATCACCCAATGCAATGTGTGTTAAGTGGACTATTCAAATCATGAGAATTATTGGTCAGTTGCGACTAATACTCATGGATATGGGTCATAGATTAATGACTTACAAACGCAGTTAATCCCAAAAATAGTATCTAATATGTTGCACTGTGGAAGCCACTCTATGTTTAAATAATAAGAGTGAAGGGATCTTTAACTAGGTAGTTCATAAGGCACAATACTTGCAAAGGTTTTTCAAAAGGGGTAGCAAGCTAAGTGGGCTTGATTGTTGGGAAAACTCCATAGTTAAGCATGCCTGAGCCAGAGGCGTCTTGGGATGGGTGACCACTTGGGAAGTCCTGGTTACCAGGTGCAAGCCCCAGAAGTGATGATTGATGCTATGCGATTCATTTCGTTGGTTTCAATCCCATTTCTTCACCCCTGTGAGCATCACCCGATGCAATGAGTGCTAAGTGGACTATTCAAATAATGAGAATTATTGGTCAGTTTCGACTAATATTCATGGATATGGGTCATAGATTAATGACTTACAAATGTAGTTAATCCCAAAAATAATATCTAATATGTTGCACGATGGAAGCCCCTATATGCTTAAATTATAAGAGTGAAGTGAGCTCTCACTGGGTAGTACATAAGGCATAATACTTGCTAATGTTTTGCAAATGGGGTAGCAAGCTAAGTGGGCTTGATTGTGGGGAAAACTCCACAGTTAAGCGCGCTTGAGCCAGAGGCATCTTCGGATGGGTGACCACCTAGGAATTCCTTGTTATCAGGTGCAAGCCCCATAAGTGATGATTGATGCTATGCGATTCATTTCCTTGGTTTCAATCCCATTTCTTCACCCCTGTGAGCATCACCCGATGCAATGAGTGCTAAGTGGACTATTCGAATCACAAGAATTATTGGTCAKTTGCCACTAATACTCATGGATATGGGTCATAGATTAATGACTTACAAACAAAATTAATCCCAAAAATAATATCGAATATGTTGCACTGCGGAAGCCCTTCTATGCTTAAATAATAAGAGTGAAGGGAGCTCTAACTAGGTAGTTCATAAGGCACAATACTTGCTAAGGTTTTCCAAATGGGATAGCAAGCTAAGTGGGCTTGATTGTGGGGAAAAATACATAGTTAAGTGYGCTTGAGCCAGAGGCGTCTTGGGATGGGTGACCACCTGGGAAGTCTTGGTTACCGGGTGCAAGCCCCGGAAGTGATGATTGATTCTATGMAATTCATTTCGTTGGTTTCAAATCCATTTATTCACCCCTGTGAGCATCACCCAATGCAATGAGTTCTAAGTGGACTATTCAAATCATGAATATTATTGGTTAGTTGCGACTAATACTCATGGATATGGGTCATAGATTAATGAATTACAAATGCAGTTAATCCCAAAAATAATATATAATATGTTGCACTGTGGAATCCCCTCTATGCTTAAATAATAAGAGTGAAGGGAGCTCTAACTAGGTAGTTCATAAGGCACAATACTTGCTATGGTTTTGCAAATGGGGTAGCAATCTAAGTGGGCTTGATTGTGGGGAAAAATCCATAGTTAAGCACGCTTGAGCCAGAGGCGTCTTCGGATGGGTGACCACCTGGGA
Source organism: Picea mariana (assembly GCA_032191745.1). NCBI lineage: Eukaryota > Viridiplantae > Streptophyta > Pinopsida > Pinales > Pinaceae > Picea > Picea mariana. Next base: position 205,637 of record JASDQU010100292.1, on the reverse strand, counting down.
AGTCTTGGTTATCGGGTGCAACCACCGAAAGTGATGATTGATGCTATGCGATGCATTTCATTGGTTTCAATCCCATTTCTTCACCCGTGTGAGTGTCACCCGATGCAATGAGTGTTAAGTGGACTATTCAAATCATGAGAATTATTGGTCAGTTGCGACTAATACTCATGGATATGGGTCATAGATTAATGACTTACAAACGTAGTTAATCCCAAAAATAATATCTAATATGTTGCATTGTGGAAGCCCCTCTATTCTTAAATAATAAGAGTGAAGGGATCTCTAATTGGGTAGTTCATAAGGCACAATACTTGCTAAGGTTTCGCAAATGGGGTAGCAAGCTAACTGGGCTTGATGGTGTGGAAAACTCCATAGTTAAGTGTGCTTGAGCCAAAGGTGTCTTGGGATGGGTGACCACTTGGGAAGTCCTGGTTACCAGGTGTAAGCCCCGGAAGTGATGATTGATTCTATGCGATTCATTTCGTTGGTTTCAATCCCATTTCTTCACCCCTGTGAGCATCACCCGATGCAATGAGTGCTAAGTGGACTATTCAAATCATGAGAATTATTGGTCATTTGCGACTAAAAATCATGGATATGGGTCATAGATTAATGACTTACAAACGTAGTTAATCCCAAAAATAATATCTAATATGTTGCATTGTGGAAGCCCCTCTATGCTTAAATAATAAGAGTGAAGGGAGCTCTAACTGGGTAGTTCATAAGGCACAATACTTGTTAAGGTTTTGCAAAAGGGGTAGCAAGCTAAGTGGGCTTCATTGTGGGAAAATCTCCACAGTTAAGCACGCTTGAGCCAGAGGCGTCTTGGGATGGGTGACCACCTGGGAAGTCCTGGTTACCCGGTGCAAGCCCCGGAAGTGATGATTGATGCTATGCAATTCATTTCGTTGGTTTTAATCCCATTTCTTCACCCCTGTGAGCGTCACCCGATGCAATGAGTGTTAAGTGGACTATTCAAATCATGATAATTATTGGTCAGTTGCGACTAATACTCATGGATATGGGTCATAGATTAATGACTTACAAATGCAGTTAATCCCAAAAATAATATCTAATATGTTGCACGACGGAAGCCCCTCTATGCTTAAATAATAAGAGTAAAGGGAGCTCTAACTGTGTAGTTCATAAGGCACAATACTTGCTAAGGTTTTGCAAATGGGGTAGCAAGATAAGTGGGCTTGATTGTGGGGAAAACTCCAAAGTTAAGAACTCTTGAGCCAGAGGCGTCTTGGGATGAGTGACCTCTTAGGAAGTCCTGGTTTCCGGGTGCAAGCCCCGGAAGTGATGATTGATGCTATGTGATTCATTTCATTGGTTTCAATCCCATTTCTTCACCCCTGTGAGCATCACCCGATGCAATGAGTGCTAAGTGGACTATTCAAATCATGAGAATTATTGGTTAGTTGTGAATAATACTCATTGATATGGGTCATAGATTAATGACTTACAAACATAGTTAATCCCTAGAATAATATATAATATGTTGCATTGGGGAAGCCCCTCTATGCTTAAATAATAAGAGTGAAGGGAGCTCTAATTTGGTAGTTCATAAGGCACAATACTTGCTAAGGTTTTTCAAATGGGGTAGTGAGCTAAGTGGGCTTGATTGTGGGGAAAACTCCACAGTTAAGCGCGCTTGAGCCAGAGGTGTCTTGGGATGGGTRACCACTTCGGAAGTCCTGGTTACCGGGTGCAAGCCCCGGAAGTGATGATTGATKCTATGCGATTCATTTCGTTGGTTTCAATACCATTTCTTCACCCCTGAGAGCATCACCCGATGCAATGAGTGCTAAGTGGGCTATTCAAATCATGAGAATGATTGGTTAGTTGTGACTAATACTCATGGATATGGGTCATAGATTAATGACTTACAAACGCAGTTAATCCCAAAAATAATATCTAATATGTTGCACTGCAGAAGCCCCTCTATGCTTAAATAATAAGAGTGAAGGGAGCTCTAATTGGGTAGTTCATATGGCACAATACTTGCTAAGGTTTTGAAAATGGGGTAGCAAGCTAAATGGGCTTGATTGTGGGGAAAACTCCACAGTTAAGCGCACTTGAGCCAGAGACGTCTTGGGATGGGTGACCACTTGGGAAGTCCTGGTTATCGAGTGCAAGCCTCGAAAGTGATGATTGATGCTATGTGATTCATTTCGTTGGTTTAAATCCCATTTCTTCACCCCTATGAGCATCACCTGATGCAATGAGTGCTAAGTGGACTATTCAAATCATGAGAATTATTGGTCAGTTGCAACTAATACTCATGGATATGGGTCATATATTAATGACTTACAAACGCAGCTAATCCCAAAAATAATATCTAATATGTTGCACTATGTAAGCCCCTCTGTGCTTGTTTTACCTTTCACTGGATCTTATTTTTTAACTTTGTCTTATTTTTTATTCTATCTCTCTTTGATCTTTCTGCCATGGAATTGTGTATTTAATCACTTCATGTGACCAATTCCTTCTATAATGGGTACAATGAATATCATAACTCCAACGAAGATTATACCAACCCCACTTTACTTTGATATTCTTCTTTGAATGTCCTTTCATTTCTTACTGATTGGTGAAGCAATAAATCTTCTTGAGTCTAGCATGTGTGCTTGTCTTATTGTTTCAAATTTCTGCTGAAATAATTCAGGGCTGAAAAACACATGAAATGCACTACATTCAAAATTGTTTGAATCCCAAGTAAGAGAAAAATGGGCACACAAATAATTAATAGGATTGGTCGAAGGATTTGACATTACAACGTACTATGTGGATAAGAGAAGCATGATATTTCAGAATTGACTATTGAAAGCTTCAGATAAGATTCATACAATCACACATAATTATAGGGTGCTTGAGATTGTTCACAGGAAAATCTATACTTCATTCAATATTTTGTTTCAAGGAAACAAGAAGCATCCATGAAACTTGATGTATACTATATCACTTTGATTCAAATATTATATGACTATATGACTCCTTAAATTTCTATATCTCCCATGACTTCTTGTGTCAACTATCTCAATCTTGATTTAGGTGCATCTCCTTCTCAGTGGTTATCCACGGTTGAAGAAGAGAGATTATGTGGTCACAAATATTTTCTCCAGAACTATGATGGGATTATCAAGGGGATTGTGGGTTTTCATCCCATCGAGCATGCCAAGGCGAATACCACCTGAGATGGATACGAGAATAAATGAAGTTATTCTATGTGATTTACAAAAATATGTGGTTGTCTAGTAGTGTCAAACAATTTGCATCCATACAACAAAACAAAAGGAGAATTACGGAAAAACTTTACAGTCGGACATTACAAGAAAATTCCATAGAATATATGGAAACTAGAGAGTTAGGGTTTTGAAGATACACCCCAATTTTATGAAGTAGTCGATCATTGCAACTGAGGAAATTTCTGAGGATTCATCATAGTTTGAATTCCACCGGCATTGTTACTCATATTTCCACTTTTCATCAGCTAGGGGAAAACACAAATGAGTGTACATTTTCAACAAAGGAGAGTTGATGGGATATACCATGCAAACCCTAGGCCTGAGAGTTAAGGTTTTACATAGGGAAAGTTGCACGCTTGCATAGAAATTCTGAGCAGGAACAACTTCAATTCTCTCAATCAGAATGTAGAGATAATTGACTAGAGGGAAAACTAACATGAAAAAGAGATAGAGAGGAAGGTGGAGAGATAGGTAGGATGTTTTATTCATGGGAAAAAATCATGGATTTAACCTATGCTCTGATACCACTATTATGCTAGGTATGTGAAGAATTCGTAACTCCAAAATTATGATTTGCATTAACATGATAGATTCATAAATAAAATGTATATGACTATTTGTATTCCCTAATAGATGACCCTTCCTATCACATATGACTCTTCATATTTACAATAATGTTACAATAATGAAATCCCAAGGATTACGTGTCTATCTCCTAATAATATAGTTCGAGCTATATCTTCTAACAAACTTTTAACACAACTTTTGAACTCATTAATAAACTTTGTGTAATAAATTTTTCCCACAATTGTAATTTCCATTTCATTAGATGTTTTGACCTAAAACAATGCTTTTATGATCAATTTTTTCCACTATTTGATGGGTATTTCAACCTATATTTCAATGTATTTTCAACCTAAACACTTTCAACCATATTATTGACCTTAGTTTAAGCCTATATTGAAAATAAATATCTAAAATATTTTTTATAAGTGATTTTGACTTGTATTTGATGCATAAAAATAGTATTTTTTGACCATTCTAGGTTGAAAATAAGGCTTATGGTTGTAATTTTCATAAAAAAAATGTTCCACTTGGTCAATTGGAGATTGATTAGGGCTCCTTATGATCATTTTGGGTTCACAATAAGAGGTCAAGGGATCATTAATATTTCATTAGGGGTTAAATTAGAGTGGATATTTATCTCAAGGAAACAAGAATGGGAGAAGGAGGTCATCCACAAGAAATGCTTGAGAGGAAGAAGGAGAATTAAAATCTTATACAACCCCCTCCTAGGTACAAAAGGTTGCAACATCTAGGAATTGTTCAATATAAAAATCCATGTTATAGATTCATCCCTCTCATGGCATACAAAGAATGGGGAAAGCATTTTTCATTGGGATAAAATCATGAGTAATCTACCCTCTCACAGGGTAAATGAATCCCAAACATTAGAGAGTGTCAGAATAGTAGTGACATAAACTGTAAGGTACCAGATCTATTATATCAGAATAATAGAGAAATAATGCAAAGAATAATACCGAGATAGCAATAGAATACATAAATATTGCATAGATAACAACAGAACAACAAATTATATGGAACCACAACACCATAATTATATCTTTTTTGATAGGAAACAATGTTCACATTCCTCTTTGAGGGGGAAACCTCCAGCAGAGTAGATCTATATTACAATAATTTTCCCAAATAAAACTTCTCATACCCTCTACTCTTATTTATACTAAATCTATCTATCCAAAAGAACAATCTAGAGGAAGATCCTTCTAGAAGCAAAAGGTTCTATTAGGTCTTCTTACAATTGACTTATTCCTCCTTATTTCTAGGCCTTATTAATATTGACCTTTATTACATGGAAATGTATTATTCTACCCACTTGAGGGGTTAGGTAGGTTAGGTCCCTAACGTACCCTCCCCCTTAAAATCAGCCTTGTCCTCAAGGCTTGAGATGAGGAAATTCTTGTAGAATGGTAGCTAGCTCCCAGGTGGCATATGCGACAGTTGTATCTTTCCACTGGACTAACACTTCCTTGATTGTGCGCTGACGATTACGACACTCACATTGGTCCAAAACTTCTTGTGGCTGCAACTAGATGGATCTTTCTTCATCCAACTCAAAAGGCTCGTTTGAGTTTGGCACTTAGTTGCAATCACCTTCTTTAAGAAGGAGACATGAAAACATGATATAGCTCAGAAGAACTAGGCAAATCTAATTGATAGGCCACTCGTCCCATGTGCTTGAGAGCTATATAAGGACCATAAAATTTGGGCGCCATTTTCTGACAATGTTCATCCTTGAGTGAAGTTTGTTTATAAGGTTGCAGTCAAAGAAATACCTAGTCTCCTTCAACAAATTGACATTATGAGTGATTTTGATCGGCTTGTTGCTTCATGCGATTTTGAGCCACAACCAAATTCTCTTTGAGGGTATGGAGAATAGCTTCTTGAACTGTAAGTGTTTGTTCAACCGCCTGAACCTTCGAGACACCTAACATCTAGGAGAGAACAAAAGGTGGATTTTTTCCATATACTACTTCAAAAGGAGTCATGTGAGTAGTTGTATGGTAAGAATTTTTGTACCACCATTCAGCTAATGGTAACCATAGAGCTCATCGATTTTTCCTTTCAAAGGAAAAAAACCTCAAATAAGTCTCCAAACACTTGTTGACAACTTTAGTTTAACCATCAGTCTAGGGATGCTAGGCAGTGCTGAGATGCAGTTGGGTGCCATGTAGCCTGAACAATTCTTGCCAAAAATTGTTGGTGAAAGTGGGGTCTCGATAAAAAACAATAGAATGAGGCATGCCATGAATCTTGAAGATATGATCCATGAAAATTTGAGCCACAGTGGATGTAGTAAATGGATGTTGAAGAGCACAAAAATGAGCATACTTGGAAAGACGATCAACTACCACCATGATGTCTAAATTATTGCCTGACTTAGGTAATCCCACAATGAAATCCATAGAGATGTCCTCCAAATTGTGGGTGGAATTGGAAGCAGTTGGAGTGTGCCAAGGGATTTTATGGTTTCCCTCTTGTTACGTTGATAAACATCACATTCTTCCACAAAAGTGCTAACGTCCTTTTTCATACCATCCCATGAAAAAGAACGTTTGACCCTATCATAGGTTTTGGTAAACCTTGAGTGCCCAACTGTGGGAGTAGCATGAAGCTCAGAAAGCACCGTGGATTTAAGTTGTTACTGTTTACTTAAATACAAATGAACTTTGTAGCAAAGCTCATAATTGTGCCAAGAGTACCCTGGGGAAACTGGAGAATTGGCTTGCAATTGTTGGATTAGATGGGAAATTTTAGGATCTTGTAGCCATTCTTGGCTGTTGGAGTTACTTCACACACACCTAGGATTTATTTTACCTAAGGTTATTCCTTGTTTATTAGTCATAATTAGTCATTATCCAGTCTCCTATATTTTAGGGGAGAATGTTCCACCTGGAGAATATTCTCTTTCAGTTGACACTTCAGTTTGACTAGTTGAGTTGAGTTTAGATGTTGCATTGGTTTTGTCACCATGCAACATTGGGATCATCACCAGCTAATGCACATTTTCCTTGGGATCATCACCATACTAACACATTACACTTGATTTCCTGAGTTAACTTCTCACTACTCTCTGTTCAATCAGTTAACTGAAGACTAGTTGACTAGTTAACTCAACTAGGTGGCAGTTCACTCCTGTAACTGCCTGAGAGACTAGACTAGGTGGCAGTTCACTCCCGTAACTATTGATGTGTGTCCATATCAATCTATACCACCACTATGGATCATTAGTTTCTCATGTATCCTATATGTATTGTAAATTATTCACTCTTTGAGTGTGGAATACGGTTAATGAGAATTCTTCCATTCTTTCTATCTTGCTTCTTCTTTCTCATTTTCTCTCTACAAATGTGTGTAGTATTCTCTAGCTAGATATATTCTGTGTAGGTTCAACACATTTCCATGGTATCAGAGCTGACATACTACTAAGAAAAAACTACACCAAAATTTTTTGCAGGTACAAAAGATTAAAGACAACAAAAAGATGGATTATTCGCCGGAAATACTTCTCATGCCTCATAACTATTTGGAATGGAAGCCAATTTTTTTTATTTTGCTAAGATGAAAAGGCTTATACCAAATAACCATGGCAATGGAAGTAGAGCCTAATTCTATCAATGAGAAAAATGACTTTCTCAATAGACAAGATATGGCCATAGGAAATATCGGCATGTTTGTTTCTCCCGAACTTTTCCATCAAGTATATGAAGAATCACAAGGATCAACTCCAAATGAATTATGGACCAGATTGGAGGTTCTATTTGGGAATAAAGAATATTTTGAAGATTTCATGCAGGAGGTCGAACAGATAGAGCCAGAAGAGAAGCCATCAAAAGATCAAGCCTCTTATTATGAAGAGTCTTCTACAAAAGTGTTTGCAGAAATTTGTATTCCATTAATTGAAGATGATGTCTACTCCATTTCATATTTGTTTTCTGAAATTCATGTGGAAGATATATGGCATGCATCTCAGGAGTCACATGCAGACACTTTTGCATGCACCATGCATGCATCTCAGTAGTCAAAAAGGGAGCCACGCACATCAGATGCCATTCTAATATTTTATGAGAAACATTTGCAGAAACAAATTGGATATTTGAATTCCTCTCTGGAAAATATCCAATTTCAAAAAACAAATTGTCCGAAACGGATTCTGGAAAATGAAGTTATGATCATTTCAAAATCAACAAATTTTAGCGTTTTTCCATAAATGACAACACGGTTTTCAAAGTTTTATCCAAAATTTATTTGGATATTGTTCATTACAAGAAGAGAAAGTGGATATGTGTGGAAATATCAATGATTCATATGCTTCATCAGATCTGTGCATACATATACATCTTCAACAAAATCTTCAACGAGCACAAACTTGCACAGTTGCAAGGTCTTCTTGGAATGAAGGACAAGGTTGCTTAGCAATTTTTTTTTGCTCCTTCTCATTTTATTTTTTTATGCATTGTAATTTGACGC
>JASDQU010100292.1:177271-197312 GCA_032191745.1 Picea mariana | reverse complement strand
TCCTCATTTATTTCAGTGTATCTTTTGTATTTGGGTACCTAACATGGCCTCGTAGCTGGAACCTATTCTTTATTTTCACCATAGTGATGTTCAGAGGGGGTGTTGGAGTTACTTCACCATAGTCTTTTCTGAATATGAGTTTGAGCCTCATTTGCATGATTCTTCTTCACTCTTGATCTCACCCTCAGGACTCCCAAAAAATAAACGGGTCTCCTTTTAAGCCCTTTTCAGACCCTCTAAACATGAAAAGATTGTCGAGCCATCTTGTGGCCTTTCACACTCATTAAACTAAAATTTGAAGTCACGTCTGTTCGGCAGTAGTTTACCCCTTTTTCGGTCTGGACGATCAACTTTACGAACAAAGATATACTCTATGGAACTTCAGCTCTATAGAAGAGTACTCTCAGGTATAATTTTATCCCTTTTTCGGGCTTGAGGGACTAAACTTACAAAGAAGGAATCCCCACAGAGTCCATAGTTAAGCTCTTTTCAGACTCCCTAAAATTGAAAAGATTGTCGAGTGACCTTATTCTTTCACACTCGCTAAATTGGTCCAGAAGAACATTTCTGATGGAGACCATAGTTAATCTTTTTTCAGACTCCTTAAAAATGAAAAAATAGCCGAGTGATCTTGTCCTTGTCACACTCGTTAAAATGGTTTTGAATCAACGTCTAATCGGTGCTAGTTTACCCTTTTTCAAACTAACTAGACTATCTTCAAAAAAGGTACCCCAATGGAGTCTCCTTTTATGTTTTTCAGACTCTCTAAATATGAAAAACCACCGATCTTACCTTCTTTGGTTCGTTTAACGTACATTGAAGGACGTTGCCATTGTGTTTTTTTTAACCGCATTTTCATACCTTATACGCTAGCCTTGTAATAGTTTGCTTCTACATCTTAACACCTTTGGCCCCCGGAGGATTTTTCCCGAGTATCATTCTACTAGAACATCAGTCTTGTCCTTGTGCCTTGAGCTTGTATGTTTTCAATAATCGTTCCTCCCTTGTAACGTAATATTCCTTTATTCTTTTTCCACAATTATTGAAAAGAACAAAAAAATCAAATATACCCCAAAAAGAGGAGGGGAAAAGTATTTTCTTTATTAGCAGCATAATGAGTCACCCTTGGATAAAGCACATCTTTCTATTTGTTCATCAGACTATGGGATGTAGTACGACCTTAGGAAGATTTTTCTCACTATATAGAGTTGTGTCCACCACTGTTTGGTTATCCTTCCAAACATATGGAGAGTTTGTGTTGCCTCCTGCTTCGTAGACTTATGATTAACATACATGTTGCCTGAGTCTCATCATTTGTCATGCTATTGTCCAAGGGAAGTTTTTCACCAAGCCTGAGTCAGCCCCTCTACAATATGTCTCTTGTCATCATACCCGACCATCCTGAACATCCAATCAAGTCCTTGTGCTCCGTCCAATTAATTTAGTGTTTTCCTGTCTTATCTTCTAGAAAAAAAAATTTAGTGTGTGTTACTTCTGATCATTTAGACTACCTTAGAGTGTCTTGGATATTCTCACACAGTGGAGGATCTCGAGCTTCGTTGGTCACAAAGGCTTATTGGCCTACCGCCGGTTACACTAGAGCCACCCCCGCCACCTTTAAGGCGAAAGCTAGACCAAAAAGGGTCTTTTGAAGAGACCGAGTTACAAACCATTGTGCCCAACCAACCCCCAAAGGAATTGACTGTTTTGGACCTTGAAGCAACCTCTCTTGGCTTGGTTGAAACCCCAACCACTGATTTCTTGGCACCTTTCATTGTATCAATTCAATTTCATGAACGCCAAACAGTGTTGCACACAGCAATGGAAATAAATGATGTTACTCCTTCTGGGAATTCTTCAATTCCCACCACGGTTGTCACCACAAGAGAGATTTCATCTCTTAACGCATCGGTCCGAGACACCATGGTCTCGACCACAAATACTTCGCACAGTGGTCTGATCCCATCTCTGATGATGGCCACAACCCCTTTCACACCAAGTGCGACAGGCCCTCCGTTCTCATACTGGATGCCTAGTTCAGGTACAAGTTCTGTACTTTCCTACTACACTTTATAGACTTTGGGTCTGGGGTAGGGAGCTCTAGCACTCCTCTGCAAGGTCACATGGGGGGAACTCCTGCTCCTTTTAACACTTTACCTTACAGAGGAGGTCATATCCCTTCTTTGTCCCCTTCATTCGGTGGCTCGCATTAGCAATCTATCGGGCAACCTACACACAATAGTTTATTTGGAACGGGGAGTCAAGGAACACCTTGGCATATTATGCCGGTAGGTTCGACACTGTTTTCTTTGAACGAAACGTTTGGTAACAACACCTTCTCATCAAACATTTTCCAGACTAGGGGCAACCCCATTTTTGGATAATCTACTCCTATGCAGGGTACTATTCTTGCACAGGGGGCAAACCTAGAAGGACCTTGGAATTCAGGGCAAGGATCCGTTCCCTTATCCGGAATGCTAATCTGGGGTAATTCTTTCCACAATCAATGGAACCCCAGACAAACTACTATGCCTATCCCTATGGGACCGGCATGGGGTAATCCTTCCCAAAGTCCTTCGAATATAATGCATGCCCAACCATCTATGTCCTATTTGGGAAATCCACCGATGATGTATCCACATATGCAAAATCCTTACGCTGGCCAGGGCCATGGTTTCTACCAGAATCCAGGCCAGCATCCAAAATTTTCCTGGCAACCTGGTGCCAGTCAAACTCCAGGCCCCTTTTTCCTAGGTTATCAACAAAAACTCAAACTACCATTCCTGGTGACTTTACACTTGCCATATTTGACAAGGTTGTTGAATGACCCTATTTTTCATGATCCGTGTTGGCCTCCTATGCCGACAAAGTTGCCTTCGAACATTAAAAAGTTCAAAGCCAAGCCTAACGAAGATCCAGGAGATCATGTGACTACCTTCCATCTTTGGTGCTCATCTAAATCATTGAAATATGACTCCGTACAGTTGCGATTATTTCAATGTACTCTCATTGAGAGTGTCGCGAAATGGTACATTGAGCTCGATCGCTCAAGATACTCTTCTTTTGGCTAACTGGCGATGGCTGTCCTGAACCATTTCTAGATACCTGTGAGATACGATGTTGGCACAGAGCTGCTCGCCAATTTCAAATAGACAACAGCGAACCATATCTCCGATCACATCTGAGAATGGAGACGTTGGAAGAGTTTAATCAAGGTACCAGTCCCACTAGCATTCTTTCTCGAGTGGTTTCTTAAGTCTTTTGTCCCGCATTTATCCAAAGACGTCGCAACGTCAGGAGTTTTCTCCGAAGAAGATGCCATCATGAGGTCTCAATAGTTTGAGTCATTTATTCTCAGTCTAGTTTATTATACAATATCTTGCCAGATGCGCCACGTTCAATACTGGATAAAACTAGACAGAGAGCTGGACCACATGCCGATGGTATTTTTGGTTCAACAAAAATAAAGCCCGCTGAGCAATTGACAAAGTAGTTGCAGTAGTTATCTATACAGCACACAGTGGCCAGCCAGACTACTTCTTTGGCTGCTCCCCCTACCAAAACGTCAGAAGTACACACAGTGCAGTCGACTAACCCAAAGGCCACCCAGCAGCCTGAAGAGAATAAAAAACAATGAAAGAAGGGTAAGGGGGATAAAAAACCCAACGATAATGCTGGCAGGGACAACACTGAAAAATGGAAGGCAAGGTATCCATGCAACTTGTGTGCAAAAGACCACCCGACCCATCTATGTCCTCAACTTGCAGAAGCCCAAAAATTTGTCATGTAGCAACAACAGGTGGCATTGACTAATCCATTTCAACATGGGAAAAATCTAACTCAAGCCTATGCAAGCACGGAAGGGGGTAGCCAAGAAACCTGCCCACCTCCCAACAACCCCACATCTGTGAACATATATATGGTTAGGCGTGATGATTTTATATTGACTAGAGCGCACGACTATAGTAAACCAAGCGCTTCTGAGAAGGGTAAAGAAGATGACCTCCCATCTCTTCCTCTACAAATTGAGAAGACGTTGGGAGAAACAATGACATGCATTCCAAAAGGTGCATTTAAAAAAGCTTCTCATAACCCAAACACAAGGGCCTCCCAGAACTACTCTTTGATGGAAGATTTATCACAAAACCCTTGTGTGATGTCTGCTTTGGAAGTCTTCTAAAGCTGCCCTGCTCAGAGGAAAGCCTTGTTAACCTCTTTGGGCTCTACTGAGACTTGTAATCTGGGTACCATCATGTTAGATACAACTGACTTAAAACCTCGTCTGCCTTACCATGTAGCGTTTCAGATAGTAGTGGCTTATCCTATGAAAACTTTTACATGGAATATCTTTTGCACGGTGGTCGACGAGGGTGCCTCGAAATGTGTTATGTCATTGGCATGCTGGAAGGCCAATGGCCAACCCATTTTGTCTCCATCACCTACTCTCCTCACTACTTTCGATGGTCGTTCGTTCTGACCACATGGTATCGTTCCTTCTTTCCCCGTGCAGTTAGGAGGGAAGACCGTGTGTGTTGAAGTAGAGGTAGTCGATGCTCCCCTCGATTATAACCTCTTGTTAGGAAGGAGTTGGACTTATGCTATGCAAGTTGTGGTTGCTACAGTTTTCCAGGTATTGTTGTTTCCACATGAGGGTCAGATAGTGACCATCGATCAATTGTCTTTCTCCAGACCTGACCCAGCTTTGGGGGCATCCACGGTCCTGATGATTTATAATCCTCAACTAGGTGTCATCAACGTAGGAGTTGGTTTGTGCCCATCCTTTATGGGTACCTTCGATTACCCACCTCCTCACGACGATATCAAATTTATATCCAATCACCATAAAGTTGAGATTTTTCAAGTTTCGTCGTTCTGCACGACTTACTTCGAGGATCCATAGATCCTTCCTTCCCCATCAGCCATGATGGATGAGACAGGGCACCCGGGAATGTCCATGCCCTTGTCTGCCACTAAACTAGCATACTCTTTAGTCCAACAAGCTTCAACTAACACTAATCCGACTCCTGCACAAGAGTTAGATCCACTTCTAGCGCCTATTTGGGCTCAGGGTTCTCTCACTAACATTGATTCATTAGAATTAGTCTTGCTTTTTGATGAAGCAGTAATCGAAGCAATGACTAGTCCGGACAAACCTTGGGAATATCTTCATCACAGATCATATTTTATCCCAGAGTTAAGCCGAATAAAGCAGGAGAATTCACCATGACCATGACGAGAGATCATTCGTGTCCTATTAATCTCTTAGCTACACATGAAATTTATGCTGAGGGAAATATGGAAACTATCGTTGAAACTATACCAATCAACATCTCTAGAAACCCTGGTGTCGTGGAGAACGTCTTCGTCGGAGCGGATTGCTCCCCCGAAGAGATTCAAATCTACACGGATCTTTTCAAAGAATTCTGCAACATTTTTTCCTGGTCTTATGAGGAAATTCCAGGTATCGATCCAAAAATAGTTGAACATGAAATCACAATGTATCCTGATGCCAAGCGTATTCGACAGAAGCTTCACCCAGATAATCCTAAGAAAGTAGCAGCCATCAAGATTGAGGTTGAGAAATTGCTAAAGGCAGGTTTTATCTATCCTATCCATTTGACTCAATGGGTGTCAAATCCTATGCTAGTCAATAAAAAACAAGGCACGATTCGTGTATGTACCGACTTCCATGATTTGAACAAGGCATGTCCCAAAGATAATTTTCCGACACCATTCATCGACCATATCATTGATGAATGTGCTAGTTGTGAAGCCTTTTCTTTCATGGACGGTTTTTCGGGATATAATCAAATCCAAATCAAACCTGAAGACCAACACAAAACGACATTCATTTGTCCTTGGGGTACATTCGCATATCATAAGATGCCTTTTGGTCTTAAAAGTGTGGGAGCCACCTTCCAGCGGGCCATGTCTTTTTCTTTTCATGATCTCAAGCATATAGTCGAGGCCTATCTAGATGATTTAGCATCACGATCTCGCAAGAGAACGGATCATCCCACACACCTTAGACTGATCTTCAAACGCTGTCGCTACTTTCAGATTCACTTGAATCCAAACAAGTGCAGCTTCTGTGTAATGTCAGGATGTTTGTTAGGTTTCATCGTATCAACAACAGGGATCATGGTCGATACTCTCAAGGTGGAGGCAATAATCCGGTTGTCCCCCCCATGCACAATCCTTTAGATTTAGAGTCTATAAGGCAAGGAGAACATTTTACGATGCTTCATCACCAACTATGCCGAAATTACCAAGGAATTTATGTGCTTACTGAAGAAAGACATTCCTTTTTACTGGGATGATGTCGCTCAACGCTCTTTTGATGCATTAAAACATGCCCTCACAACTGCCCCTCTGCTACGACCACCTAACTATAACAAAGATTTATTATTATATCTGGCTACCGCAGAGCCAACCATTGGCATGGTTTTAGTTTAGGAATATGATTTGTTCTCAGAATGCGTGATCTATTACCTAAGTCGAGGCCTCATAGGACCAGAACTCAATTATTCTCATATCGAAAAACTTGCATTGGCAGCAGTTCATGCTGTTCAATGGTTCTATCATTATGTTCTGTTTCTCAAGACCACCATCATTGCTTTCGTGAATCCATTCCAATACATGTTGACACGATGGGTTATAGGCAGAAAAATCAGTAGATGGATAGTCATCCTCTAGGAGTTTGACTTAAACTTCGTTTAAGCAAAGTCCAAAAAGTCATTGGTCTTCGCAGAGCTTATTTCAGAACTTTCGGTTGAGTCAGGTGACGTTGTGCCTGAAGAATCACCTATCCAGGGAGATATGTTTTTGATCACATCTTTAGATCCCTGGTACAGAGATATACTTATATATCTCCATACTTTGAAGTGCCCCTCTTCTGCTTCTCGTGATGAGCGTCGGCGTATACGCCATCAGGCTAAGAATTATCTCATACTCGATGATACATTGTATCGGAGAGGTGTAGATTGCATCTTATGTCGATGTCTCACACATGAGGAAGTAGTCATCGTGCTCAACGATTGCCATACCAGAGCTTGTGGCGGTCATTTGTCTGGGTTGGCAACAACCCAAAAGATTCTATGAGCAGGTTACTTTTGGTCGACACTTATCAAAGATTGTATCAAATCGGTCAAGAAGTTCCATCCGTGCCAAATATTCTCTCGAAAGATGAGGGAACATCCCACTCCCATGTTTCCTATCATCATAGTTGGTCCCTTCACCAAGTGGAGGATTGATTACACTACTTGCAACCCCCCTTCAGCAAGGGGGCACCGCTATATCATCATAGCTATAGACTACTTCACTAAGTGGGTCAAAGCTATGCCAACGTTTAAAGATGATGGAGATACTACAGCTCTCTTTTTATTCAACCAGATCATAGAAAGGTTCGGCGTCCCAAGAGAGATTGTTACTAACCATGGAAGTCAATTTCAGAACCAAATGATGACCGAATTAACATCAAATCTTGGGTTACGGCAAGAGAATTCATCACCCTACTACCCCCAAGCCAATGGGCAGGTGGAAGCTGTAAACAAAACTCTTAAGACTATTCTACAACGAACTATCAACTCAGCCAAGTCAAATTGGCATTTGATGTTATACTCAACATTATGGGCTTACCGAATATCTGTTAAGACTGCAACCAGTTTCTCACCTTTTCAACTTGTTTACGGGCTGGAGGCAGTCTTGCCCATCGAATGTAAGATCTCATCTCTAAAATTGGCAGTATAATTATTTCCAGACTCTTCCCCACTTGAATAATGGTTAGTACACCTTGAGCAACTCAATGAGCAGCGTCGTGATGCGGCCCTGGCCAATGAGGCTCACAAAAATAAGGTCAAGTGTCAGTATGATAGGTCCGTTCATCCTCAGATTTTCTCTAAAGGCGACCTTGTCCTGGTCTATGACCAAGATAAGGACCCCCTGGGGGTAGGAAAATTCAAACCCATGTGGTTTGGACCTTTCATCATAAAAGAGGTATTAAAAAAGGGCACCTATCATCTGGTTGATTTCGAAGGGAAGGCTTTGGCGGAGCCTAGAAATGGGCTCTACCTCAATAAGTATTACTCATAGGTAGGTCATTGTGGGTAACTTTTTGTAACATATGTATAGTCTTTGTACTATTACTTTTTAGTTTCTTTTAAATGTTATGGATGTGCCATTGATGTAATCTTTCGTCAATATGGCAGATGTCAAGTGATTCTGAAGTGTTCGTCGAGTATGCAGACGGTGCTAGTCGGCACACTTGGAGGCTTGCCTCCGTAGCTTGGGTAATCTTTACACCTAAGGGCCAATTGTTATCTTCCAGAGGTATATGCTTAGGTGACACCACGAATAATGTCACCGAGTATAGTGCAGTTATTGAGTTTCTTCGTGATGCCTTGTCATTGGGTATCTCTCATCTCCGGGTCTATCTCGATGCTCAACTAGTTGTGTCACAGTTAAATAGAATATACCAGGTTCATGATCCAACCTTACACCGATGATTCCTTAGGGTACGTCTCTTAGAATGAAACTTTGATTATATTACATATTTTCACGTTCCTAGGAGATTAAACCAAATTACAGATACTCTAGCTGATCAAATTTTAGATTGGCATCTTGCACACATATGAAAGAACATTGACATAAACATGTAAATACATTTTTGCACACGTGATCCATAAGACACAAAAGATCAAAAAAATAGATATAATATCATAAAGTAACCAGAGTACATAGATGGACGCAAGTGCCTCAAAAATAGGACCAATAACGAGTCATAGGGCTTATGCCCTCAAAAAATATATACAAGTAGTGCTCGTGGCACGTCAAAAGTCTAAATAGGTTCAGGGCCAATGGGCCCTATTATACTGGTCCACAGCATGGGCTAAACGCCTAAACAACTGGACCCATGTTCGAGGTTCCCCCACTACATGAGGCTGCATGGATGGCGGCAGGTCCTCTATCTCTGCCATCGAGACTTTGCGAGTGAGTGCAGTAAAGTTCCGCACAACTTGTCTAAGTACCCTCTCAAGCTCCTCAGCTGGGAGGTTTTCTACTACTGCTAGTCCCCCAACAGCGGCAGCTGCGGCTTCTGGCCGAGGACGACGCCTATTCGATGCATAATCGGTAGGTCGCACTGGTCCCACATTTGCATGCAACAAACACATATCCGTCAAATACTCTGGCATATAAAAAAAAATGATATATATAACAAAAACGACATAAAAATTACATATACAACAAAAAACTACAAAGGTGGAGACTTACCCATCTCCCCTCGCTCCTCACCAGGAGGCACGGGTATCTCGGGATCTCTAGAAAAGTCTATCCCTGCATATGGGTAATCCTCGATCACAGGGATCTGTCGTGACAGCCCTGCAAAAAAGTCATCATTGAAGGACTCATTGGTCCTTCCACCACCCTGTCACGGTAATAATACTACCCATCTACATACTGCAGGAAAAGAGGCCTGATGTCTTCGTACCACTTCCCGAGGACTAAATCTTGAAACTCTCTCGAAGAAGAATGAACACAAAATCGTCCCGAACCCGAAGTTCCTCTATGTCCGCTGCTGGAAATCTGTCAATTGCCTTTTCATACACTCCAGTAGTGTGGTACTCCAGTCAAAAATCTGTGCATTCAAGCACTGGATAGCACAGTTCATCTGTGCGCAGGATGCCTGATGCAAGGCTGTTGAACCAATAATCCGCCCAATGAGCAATAATATTGCTTGCAGCGATAGGTTAGTAATCTTACTTATGGGCACCTGGGAGCTCAAACGGTTTTTCCCAGCCTCATAGTGCAGGGCTATCAGTTCTGCTATGTTATGCAGCCCCACTGGAAAACGACCTGAAATTGACTGGTTCCCCTCTCCTTGAGAGGCCAGTCAAAAAGTAGATATCCTCGGTGGTGGGCACCAGTGATTGCCCCTCTAGCATGAAGGCCTCTGCATCAGGGTGCTATTAGTCAACCGAGGCATTCAGTAGCCTCGGTTGCGCTCGCATAAACAGACACAGGAAGAACTTAAGAAAACCACATTGCATCAATGTGGCCATGACATTTGGATCTCCCGCAACCAACTCACTAATTGCTTCATGCTCCCTTTCCCTCCAATGGACATACATCCTGCCAACACAACAAATTTTAGGAGGGTGAATGAGTGCTCTTTAGTTCCTTTTGTCTATAAAAGGGGGTCCACATGTGATGTCTAGGTGACAGTCGTATGTACATGTGGGCAGGATTTACTCTACCCGAGTGTACACGTGGCATGTCTAGAGACAGCCCGCGTGGACCTAGGGCCGACCTTTTAAAGGTCGACACCCACTCAACAAATGAAATCAAAATCAAAAAGAAAGAATTGAATAGCTAGATAGGGGAGTTTGTACTTACTTGGTCCAAGCGAAAGTTCATTTCGTCCACTGTAGCTCTCGAAATCACCGTTTCTATAAAAGGGGGTCTTTTGGCTCCAGAGTCAATTTCCAAATCAGCAATGGTGATAATGAGCTGCTAACTTCTATTTATAGACTTTTTGGCCTCTTTTTGTCACTTTTTTGGCCTCCCTTATCAGTTTCTTTATACCAAAAACCATTTAGAATGATTTAGGAGTTATATGGGAGGGATTTGATTGGGTATTGGGACACTTTTTTTTTGAGTTTTGAGAAAATTTTGATGGTCCATGAAATTTTTTCCAAGAATCAACTTGAGCATATAGGTTAGGTTACTACCCCGACTTTTGTGTCTTGTTGTCTTTTTCCTATGCCATAGGATCGATCCCATCAAGCTGTGACACAGAACCATCATATCTTCTTTAGAAGTGTCGCAACTTGGCGGTAGAGCTTATCAAAACATGGATGCCCTAGGTAGGTCCTGGTTACATTATGGTGTCCATGCCATCTCTAAAACACTGTAGGCTTGGGAGTCCTTATAGTCTTTCCTGAATATGAGTTTGAGCCTCATTTGCATGATTCTTCTTCGCTCTTGATCTCACCCTCAGGACTCCCAAAAAATAAATGGGTCTCCTTTTAAGCCCTTTTCAGACCCTCTAAACATGAAAAGATTGTCGAGCGATCTTGTGGCCTTTCACGCTCGTTAAACTGAAATTTGAAGTCACATCTGTCCAACGGTAGTTTACACATTTTTCAGTCCGGACGGTCAACTGTACGAACAAAGGTATACTCTATGGAACTTCAGCTCTATAGAAGAGTACTCTCAGGTATAATTTTATCTCTTTTTCGGGCCTGAGGGACTAAACTTACGAAGAAGGAATCCCCACGGAGTCCATAGTTAATCTCTTTTCAGACTCCCTAAAATTGAAAAGATTGCCAAGTGACCTTATTCTTTCACACTCGTTAAATTGGTCCAAAAGAACATTCCTGACAGAGTCCATAGTTAAGATTTTTTCAGACTCCTTAAAAATGAAAAAATAGCCGAGTGATCTTGTCCTTGTCACACTTGTTAAAATGGTTTTGAATCGACGTCTAATCAGTGCTAGTTTACCCTTTTTTGAACCGACTAGACTATCTTCGAAAAAGGTACCCCAATGGAGTCTCCTTTTATGTTTTTCAGACTCTCTAAATATGAAAAACCAATGAGATTACCTTCTCTGGGCTCTTTAAACTTACATCGAAGGATGCTACCATTGTGTGTTTTGTTAATCGCATTTTCATACCTTATACGCTAGCCTTGTAACAATTTGCTTCTGCGTCTTAACACCTTTGGCCCCTGGAGGATTTTTCTCGAGTATCATTCTACTAGAACATCAGTCTTGTCCTTGTGCCTTGAGCTTGTATGTTTGTAATACTCGTTCCTCCCTTGTAACGTAATATTCCTTTATTCTTTTTCCACAATTATTGAAAAGAACAAAAAATCTAATATACCCCAAAAAGAGGAGGGGAAAAGTATTTTCTTTATTAGCAGCATAATGAGTCACCCTTGGATAAATCACATCTGTCCATTTGTTCATCAGACTATGGGATGTAGTATGACCTTAGGAAGATTTTTCTCGCTATCTAGAGTTGTGTCCTCCACCGTTTGGTTATCCTTCCAAACATATGGAGAGTTTTCATTGCCTCCTTCTTCGTAGACTTATGATTAACATACATGCTGCCTCAGTCTTATCATTTTTCGTGCTATTGTCCAAGGGAAGTTTGTCACCAAGCCTGAGTCGGCCCCTCTGCAATATGTCTCTTGTCCTCATACCCGACCATCCTGAACATCCAATCAAGTCCTTGTTCGAAATCACTGAAGCCTTCAGTCTGATCATCAAGATTATCAAGTACATGATCGACAAGCCGTAGAATACCTCTGGGTAGTGCAGTCGTACAATCATATTACACTCCTACCCAAGTTTTGAAGATTTTGAAGTTGTTGCTTGAGCTCTAAAGATCTCATCTCCAGCCATCAGGCCGAATCAGCTTCTGGAAGATGGATACTCTATATGTATATCTTTCTGATTTCGAGATGTAGCTCCGTTGTGTGTTGTTCATGGCTACTCTTTATAGTTATTTGACATGGATATACAGTGTATTTGATTGGTAGCCATGATTCTATTTTATCTCGATCATGGGTATGAGCACCTTGGTGAGACATTTGTTATTTTGTAGAGGGCACCTCCCGGTTCCTGATCCTTGGGCTCAATCGTTCGACACATCAGTAAAGATTGGTAATGTATTTCAGCCATCATATGCTCTTTTGACCTCACACATTAGGGGGCATCTGTTATAACCCTAAATTTCACCACACATGCTTACTTGGCATCAGGCCAACTCATATCCCTTCTTTGCCAAAGCACTGCTCAACAACTCTTTGAAAATCCTCTTTTATAAAGGCCCACATGCCCTAATCCACTACTGTATGCGTGTACACGCTAGCTGACCCAAAACAACCCGCGTGGACTGACAAAAGCATGAAAAAAGGAAAGTTTCCGATGGAGCACAAAAGCTATCGGTGAGTTAACTGAAACTCATGACCATACATGGCCAAGGGTTCATCCAAATACCTAGCTCCTTCTAGACTATAAAAGAAGGGGTAGGGGTCCCATTTGGAGAGGGAAAAATATAGCAAAGAAACTCTACCCATTTACGTATTCCCATTGTCCCAACCCTTTAGCCTTTCCTTGAGCCAAAGAAGATTCAAAGAAAACCAGTTGGAGGACAGAAGAAGAGGAGCCCAGGATCAGGTTTGAGGAGCAGTGGCCGGTCTCAACTTTTGTAAGTTGACTCATTCTAAGTAATAAAGAAAATGCTTTTCCCGTCCCAATTCACGAACTTTTTACAGTTTGATTAGTATATGTTTGGATTTCTAACCCTTTAGTATATAAGTAGTATGCATGCATAGTTGTTGCTTGTCTTGGATGTAGGTCAGCTTTGGAAGGAGTATTGCGAACAAGTAATCAAGTACAATGGAGGATCGACATCAAATGCCAGGAACGAGGTAGGTTGATCTTTCCATGCATTTAATAAGAAAAGGGGATTTAAATCTAGGGATGAAAGTAGAAAAGTAGTTTCTCTTTGGTCATATCTGCATACAAAGTATGAACTCTATTTCCTAGTCCGTAAGGAGATTTTCCCCACAACAGAATTGGTGAACATACTGGGGATACTCTCTAGGGTTCCTAGAATTTTATTTAGTTTTTGGGTAGTTTTAAAGACTAGTTTTTCTTGCCTGTTTTTTCTTTTAGTTTCTGTAAGGTCTGAGCTAGTAAGGAGTCTGGTTTTCCAAACCGACTTTCCTTGTATTTTGCTTGACTGTGTTTGTCGGGACCCACAGAGGTACACGCGGCCTGAATAAGGTCTGCACACATGTGCCCGCGCCCTACTCTCTTACAACCCATGTGTGAACGCTAGTTGAAGAGGTAGTAGTAGCGTGTAGAGTTCAGAGAACTTCAAAGGCAGTCATCCTCTTCCCTGTCAGAATCACACATTCTCAGGGGGTTTTCTGGAATTCTGTTTGAGTCTTGGTTGCTAGCAGTCCTATCTCAGATTGTTTTTTGCCTTATCATTTTTTCCTTACATTATTTTTTTTTCTGTCAAAAAGAGTGTCCAAGCCTTCAAGGGATCCTGGTTGTCAATATTAGTTGTCTCTTCCTAGTTTGGTCTGTCTGTTTTCATTTTTTCTCAGAATTTAGATATACACGTGGCCTGTACAAGGTCAGCCCATGCGTACACGCCCTCTGTCTCTATCCAGCACGCTTTTTCACACGTGTTGTTTAAGTAACAGCCGCGTGCTTGTACAAAATACTTTTTGTCTAGGGAAAGACAGTCATCCTTTCCCTTGATCAGAATTATTCCTCTCAGGTGTTTGAATTTCTGTGTGAGCAGTCAGTAGCTTAGGATTAATCTTACCCTTAGCTTGCTTTTTCTCATTTAAAAAAGTTGTCATAAAAATAAAAGAATTTTTACGGTTTTTAGACAAGTGTGAGAGTCATTTTTTTTTTTAAATTGCTAGTGTGTGATTTTTTAATCTGATTCTTTGCGATCTGTGATTAGTCTAGAATTGTTTTTCTTGGTTTTTGCTTGTCGGTATTTTTCCTTTCTTGCTTTACTAGCATTTAAATAAATAAAAAATCTCTTTTCATTTTCTTATTTGGTTGAAGAGTGTGTTTATGCATCATTAGCCAGGGAAAAGTCATTTATTTCATAATTTTTTGCAGTTCACTTAGATCATAAGTAGCTCATGGTCGAGTGAAATTCCTTTGAGTTTGTTGTCCAAAATCTTAGAAAAGATAAAAAAAAAAAATTTTTTTGAAAAGTTGTCGAAATTTTGCATTAAGTAAAAGTTTTGTTTCCAGATTTTTTATTCATTCATTGCTTTCATGTTTTTCACATCATCAGTTTCACCTTCATACCCCTTGACATAAGACAAATCCATAAAATTAACGCTAAATTTAAAATCTACTAGACTTTTATGTTTGTAGGGTTCACCAACTAGTTCAGGATTAGGGCCTTGGATTAGGTTGGAGAGGAAACTCTTCAAGGCCATTTTAAAAACAAACATTGGAGTCTGAGTTAGGGAGTGTATTCCAAATTTCAAATCCAAGCCAAAGATCTCAATTGCTTTGTATATTCAGCGCCAGAGTTTCAAGTAATGATTGCAGATGGAGGAACTATCAATTGCTCAAGAAAATGCAATAAGATCAATCTTACTATGGGGGAATATGTAATGAATAGTCCAATGATTTCTATACCCATGGGTGGTGCAGATGTTGTACTAGGAATGCAATGGTTACAAGCATTAGGAACAGTGGCTTTTAATTTTCAAGAACTTTTCATGAATTTTTTATTGGAAGGAAAAGAAATCGAGTTGAGAGGTATCACAGGGAAGCCCGACAATACTACATGGCAATACTACATGCATTGAAAAAATGGCGTCCTTACCTAATAGGTAGGCACTTCAAGGTCAAAACAGATCATGATAGTCTTAAATACTTCTTGGAACAAAGACTATCTTCATAAGAACAACAAAAATGGGTAACCAAGATATTGGGCTATGATTTTGAAATCGTCTATAAAAAGGGGAAGAAAAATGTTGTGGCAGATGCACTCTCAAGAAAGGATGAAATGCAAGGAAATGAGTGTTTAAACTTTAGTTTGTGGGTTCCTGGGTAGTATTAGGAAGGGAGGGCTCTTCAACAAGTGGAACTGGGAACATCTTCGGAAATAGCCATAAAAATTTGTTGTTCCTTACACTTGTTCCCTGGAAAATATTTTTCATCACAATTATAGCAAAGACCCTTCAGTTTGAATTCATCCATTTAAGCCCTAGTTAATTTATGGACCTTGAGGGGAGTGACAGTGGGGTTAGGATTAGTGGTTCGAGGGAGAGGAACAAAAGAGGGTTTTTTTGTTCTGGTAAAAAACAAGTTGTCAGGCCTCTTTAGCACATTTAGTAGCTTCCAACTAGGTCTGAGGGCGGGCCATGAGAACCTGGGATCTAATTTCATCCTTTAGGCCACT
Source organism: Picea mariana (assembly GCA_032191745.1). NCBI lineage: Eukaryota > Viridiplantae > Streptophyta > Pinopsida > Pinales > Pinaceae > Picea > Picea mariana. The sequence continues at coordinate 181,356 of JASDQU010100292.1, read as the reverse complement.
TATAAAGCATTCATGGAAGAAATCATCTGAAATACCCTTGGTTTGAAAGGCCAAATTCTCAAAAGCAGTTATAAAGTCTTCCACTGTGTCTGATTGTTTCAACTTGGTCAAATGACCGAGATAGTGGGTATTAGTGTCAAAGTGGTCATAGAGTTGTGCAACAAACTGAGTTGAGGAAATATACCCCTAACGTGAATTTTTACTCCATTGCCACCATTTCCATCATTCAGGATCTAGATAGAGGAAAACATAATGAATTTTGGCCAACTCATCAGTAATACCATGCAGAGAAAAATAATGCTCCATTTGAGTGACCCAACCCGTAGGATTGGAGCCATCAAATTCATTGACCTTGACGTGGGAAAGAAAGGGGGTCACTCTGAAAGGAGTTGGATCGAAAATGATGAGAATGAGAGGAATCAACAACATCAATTTGGTCCAAGGAGGAAGGACCCGAAGGGCGGTTCAATAACTGGTTGACAATAGACTGGATGGTGTTAAATTGGTTCATTAATTTGGATTCCATGGTGTCAAATTTGTGCTCAACTTGGGACTCAAATTTTTCAATTTGGGAATTGGTAGAGGAAATCTCATATGTCATGTGACTGATGGAATCTTGCATGTCTTGGTTGCGAGTGGTGGCCATCTGGAGAGGGGAAGTGAGGGTAAGGAAAAATGGGTGGGTGGGATCACAAAAAAATAATTATAAGTGATAGGTACCATGACAATCAAGGAGAGAAGGGGAATATAATGGAATAGGTCAAAAATCAGGGAAGCTGAGAAGGGTTTGGGTCCACTAAAAAAAAAGTATTAAAAATGAAAGGTATGACTGTGATCAGGGAGAAAAGGGGAATCCAATGGGACAGGTCCCAAATAAGTGTGTTGGTGGGACCACTATACTCTTTTATTTTACTCTTGCGTAGTTATACTCCGACTTGAATAATATTGCAGTGACGAATTGCCCAAATGCTTAACAAGAAGAAATGTCTAGTAATTTCGCCACCAGAATGCAGAAGGCACAATTGCATGGCAATATAGATTGTCTGTTCTAGTTTTTTTTTCATCCCAATGGTTAGGGTATTCAAGTTTTCTATAGACAAGGTTTTTCCCTGTTCTATAGCTCTCTGATATACGTGCGGGGTGCAATAGTAGTACTCAGCCCAATATATCAGAGCACCAACTAAAGAGGCTAAACCATTCCCTTAGCCATACTATCTAACTACCTAGGTACTAGAGAGTATCTTCCCAAGTGTTTTTCTCAGTGGAACTATAGCATTCAGGCGACCGATTGGTTTTTCTATGGAAGGCTTCAAGAGATCTAGGTCAATCCATATATAGGTGTTTTCTGATGCGCTACCACTCGAAGGGGTACCAACAGGGTTACAAGGGTGACCAACAGATGTGCACTTGAGTACCTCTTGTATTTTCTATATTTATTACTCCCCTACCATGGGTTTATGCGCATAATGATAGATATCTGTAGCTTTAAGATATCAGAATACGTCTCTACCTTGAAAAAAAATTAACCCTACAATTTTCTATAGAGGAAAGTGATATGATACCACTTGTAAGGTACCAGATATATTATATTAACATAATAGAGAAATAATGAAGAGAATAATACCAAGATAGAAACAGAATACATAAATATTGCAGAGATAACAACAAAACAACAAATTATACCACAACACAATAATTATACCTTTATTGATAGGAAACAATTTTCACTTGCCTCTTCGAGGGGGAAACCTCCAGTAGAGTAGAGCTCTATTACAATAATTTTCCCATACAAAACTTCTCATACCCTTACTCTTATTTATACTAAATCTATCTATCCGAAAGAAAAATCTAGAGGAACATCCTTCTAGAAGAATAAGCTTCTATTAGGTCTTCTTACAATTGACTTATTCCTCCTTATTGTTGGGTCTTATTAATATTGACCTTTATTACATGGAAATATATTATTCTACACACTTGAGGGGTTACGTAGGTTAGGTCCCTAACATAACCTCCTTATTTGAATTGTTATATTGAAGTATTATCCATGAAGGAATATGGTAGTGTTGGATCTAACCCCTCATCCCTCTATCCTCAATGGAGAATGAGAGTATCTCTGCAAACTCTTTAAGGAAGAAACTTCATTAGATTAGAAAGAAGAAGATGTTCATAGGTGAGGCCAAAATGAAACCAATTATGGTGTGAAAAGGGGGTAAAATTCCATTCTAATACAACAATATAGTGCCCCAAAATACTTAATTTGGTGGTGGATATGATGGGGGAACATGTTGATTAAGGTTGGTTGTCATTGATGTCAACCCTTGAAGAAAGCCCTGCAGCACAAAGGTTTGGGTAATGGAACCAATATTGTTTGATGTAAATATGACTCATTATTGTCTTGTCATGGTTGATAAAAAGTAAATATGGATGAACTCCAAAGTGGTCCCCTTATGGTGAAAGCCCTCACGGGAAGACGCTTTGTGGAGTAAGAGAACCCATGCTTAATTGTGGAATAATTAGATGAAGGAAAATGAATTTTTTAGGTAACCTATACTAGATGGATAGTTCTTGTCATTCCATTTCCAGTGGTATGTGGAACGTCACATAACTCCTCATGGTTAGAGAGTTATGGCCATGAGAAGTTGGAGACCCCATGTTTGGGTAATGGACCCAAGTTTGTTTGATGGATAACGGTATGAGTTATTATATATTTTCAGATAATACTATTATATATGGATAGTACATGTCATTCCATTTCTGGTGGTATGTGGAATGTCACATAACTCTTCATGGTTTGAGAGTTATGGCCTTACGAAGTTGGAGGACCCTCATATGTCATCTAGAAGCCCCAAAAGGTCAAAGTAGTCAAAGTGGTTTAAGAGATTTTAAAAGGTAAATAATAAAGTGAATTAATGAGTGTATTATAATTCAAAGTGAATACAAAATAAATTATTTCAATAATAAATTTAATGGACAAAGGTAAATTATTCCAATAATACAAGCCAAGTGACCTAGAAGATGTTTTTAAGGAAGCTACTTGGAGAGTATAAATAAGAGGAAAGGCTCTCTAATTTTAATCAAACTTGAGAATATTGAATATCTATAGGTGTCTGAGGTAACCAAGGATATCTAAGCCAAAATTCTGAGGGAAGGTGAAGAAAAGAAGGCCGAAATGAAAGGAAGGATAAATTCTTTTGATGGTGCTTTCTAAGGTATGTTATTTACAGGTCATCTCACCATTTTCGATATAATTTTTTTTCTATAATGATTCAGACTGTGACATTGTTATTCCATTGAGAAAACATATCCAAGTATTTTTGGTAAACAATTCATCTTGTAGGTCATTGCATTTTTGGAGTTACACTACGTGTAAAATAGGGTTTGTGGCTAGTCCCGAAACTAGTCAAAAACAGGTGTTTCAGGTAAAAACATCATAAATTATTCATAACAGATCCAAATTAAGTGAAAATAAATGTGTTAGTTTGGGTACAGTATATAGTATTCTATGTAATAGTTTCCAATCAATTCAACAAATATTCCGTGCGGGGCACGCTCTACAAAGTCACTCTCTAGAATAATGCAAAATTCAGCAAAGTATGCCATTTTTGCTATAACTCCTTTTATGAGAGGTTCCAAGTAGTGACACCTAGAGGAATTGTGTAAAAAAAATTGAAGAACATTGTGTATCATTTTCAGATATTTATACATTACAGGTACAAAGTTATAATTAATTCAAGTTAGGGTTGTTGACTAATCCAAAACTAGGCATGTGAGACTAAAGAAAAGTTTCATGAAAATGCTAGTCTCTTGTTGTTGAAGTTAATTAAGGTTTGTAGGAATATGATAATATACACAAGGTCTATTACAGAGCTACAAATCATATTTGTATGATGAAATTGATGAGGGATTTTGTTTGAGGTACATGTTGAGTACATGGTTGAGACAAGTAGTTGATGAGTTGGCACATACATGAGGTGTATAGTTGATGATGTTGGTACATATTGATGAGTAGTTGACACATGATTGGTACATACTTGGTACATGGTTGGATGCACTTGTTTATGGTACAGGTTGATTATAGGTTATTT
>JASDQU010100292.1:114158-177221 GCA_032191745.1 Picea mariana | reverse complement strand
TATTGATGAGTAGTTGACACATGATTGGTACATACTTGGTACATGGTTGGATGCACTTGTTTATGGTACAGGTTGATTATAGGTTATTTGGTACAGGTTGGTGCATGGTTGATGCACTTGTTTATGGAACAAGTTGATTACAGGTTTATGTATAGGTTGATGCATGGTTCAGATTTATTGGTATAGATTTACAGTGGTATATCTCACAGTGACAGGTTGACAGTGGTTCCATCATTCTACTTGTACTTCAGGGTGGCAGGACGGAGCAAGGACAGATGGTTGTAGCCACCTTCCAGTTGTAGTCGGAGAACATAGGGGGTTGTAGCCTCCTTCTGGTTGTAGCCAGAGAATTGGGGAGTTGGAGCTTCCCTCAGGTTGTAGTCTGAGAAACTAGGGGGTTGGAGCCTCCTTCCAGTTGCAGATGGAAAACAAAGGAAGTTGGTGCTTCCAATGAATGTAATTCTTCAAGACATATAAGAAAAATCATTTCGTGGTTTTCTCCCAATTTGGGTTTCCAGATAAAAAAATTATGTACTGTGTATGTGTATGTTTGTTCATTTGTTCTTTTCTTATTTACTCTACAGTTATTGGATGATAATTCTTTATTGATATAACACTTGGATTATATGGTTAAAAATGATTAAATTGCTCTATTACTAATTCACCCCCCCCTCTTAGTAATCCAACAATTGGTATCAGAGCAGGTTCCTTCATAAATTAGTTTAACCACTGAAAGGTAGATCATGGAGAGTATCAACTCATATAGAAATGGAATACCACAGTTTGATGGACATAAGTATTTTTTTTGGAGCATAAGGATGAGGACATATATACAGGCACAGGGATTTCAAGTTTGGAAATCAATTGTAGATGGATACACAACACCAGCAGTTCCACCAACAAATGAAAAAGAAGTAAAATGTGGTGAGAATAATTCCAAGCCACAAATTCACTTTTGAATGGTCTCAGTGATACGATATTCACCAAAGTTGCACACTGTAAATCCGCTAAAGTGATTTGGGACAAGCTTCAAAATATTTATGAAGGAGATACAAAAGTCAAAGCAACAAAGCTTCAAACTTACAAAGGTCAGTTCGAACAACTAAAAATGAAGGAATATGAAGATATCGTAGCCTACTTCTTATGAGTCGATGAAATAGTGAATGAAATCATAGGATTGGGAGAAGAAATTGAAGAATCTATAATTGTTCAAAAGATACTAAGATCTCTTCCTATGAGATTCAACCCTAAGATATCAACACTAGAAGAAAGATTGGATCTGGACTCAATAAGCATGGACGCACTGCATGGAATCTTCACAACATATGAAATGAGAATTGAGCAGAAAAATCTAGATGTAAAAGAAACAACCTTCAAGGCATCCAAAAGATCAAAGCAAAAGAAAAAGGAACAAGAATAATATAGTTGTCGCAGTGATGCCTCGGAAGATGATAAAGAAGTGACCAACTTCGTCAAAAGACTGAACAAGGGAACCAATGGTAGGTATAGAGGTAAGATCCCTTTAATTTGTTTTAATTGTGATGATATTGGTCATTTTGCTAACAAATGTCCTCATAATAAAAAGAGAAACGATGAAGGTTACTCAAAAGGAAAACACACATATAAAGGAAAAAGAACTACAAAGAAAGTTTTCAAGAAAAGCTTATACACCAAAGAAGACATCTCATCATCAGATGAAGATGAAGTCAGTGACAATGAGATGGGAAGAGTTCTATTCATGGCATTAAAAGACTCTGACAAAGAAGACTCTGAAGAAGAATATGAAGAAGCTGAAGAAGAATGTGAAGAAGTCGAAGAAGAAATTGAAGAGGCAGAAGTTGACTATTGAGAAGAATTAATGTGTGCCATAGAAGTTATCAGAAGATAAAAGAATAAAAATAAGAAACTACAAGCATAACTAGACAAGAAAAAGGACACTCAAGAACTAGAAAAAATGATCACAAAATTGAAGGTTCAAATAGAAGAAGATAAAAGAATTGAAGAAGCACTCAAAGAGCAATCATAAGAATAGGACAAGATCATTGGAAACTTGGAAGTAGAGGTTGTCACACTGAGAAATGACATTCAAAAGAAAAATATGCAGAATAGCTCAAAAGTTCTGGATGACATTATCAATTGTAAAAAATCTCATCTTGACAAGTCCGAACTTGGATACAATCAGACATAAAAGGGATCAAGATCCAAAACAACAGAGCAAGAAATAAATCCAAAGAGCTATGTAGAAAAAATCAAGGAGGATAGGAAGATATACAAGGAAGATTACAGGGACACTCATCCACCAAGAAGATTCAGATTTCATAGTCAACAACAAATAGATAGGCCTCAAGAAGAAGAAGGATTCATAAGAGCACCTCCTTTTAGAACATCTTCAACTCCCAGGTATCAAACTATATTTTTTGGTTTATGTTATGCATGTAATAATTTTGGACATAAAATTGTGAATTGTAGAGCTAACAACAGGAACAATAACAACTTTGAGAGTTATACACAAAGGGATTATTTAAGGAGACCTAGTGACACACAAAGAAGAAGTTACCATAGGTTTGAATCTTTGAGCACTGAAGTGGAATGTTACAAATGTAACAATTTTGGACACATGGCCAAGGATTGCAGAATGACAGTCCCTCCTAAAGAACCTCAACAGAATAACAACAATCATAGACAAGAACCTCAGAAAATGACATGGATAAGAAAGCAAGATCATTATAACAATGAAGAATGCACAATCGCTCTACAAGCTAAGTAGAAGAAACACGATTGGTATGTTGACAATGGATGTTCAAAACACATGACAGGTGATAAAGACAAATTTCTTACATTACGAAAAGAAAAAAATGGATCAGTCTCCTTCGTAAATGATAATTCATCCAAAATCATTGGAGAAGACACAGTCCAAATTGGGAATAAGAATGAAAAGGCACAAAATGTTCGACTAGTAGAAGATATGAAACATAATCTTCTAAATGTGAGTCAAATGTGTGACCAAGGTCATAAACTTACTTTTGATTCAGAAAAGTGTGAGATAAGAAAATAAGCTTCATGGAAATTGGTCAGTACAGCTGCAACAACTTCAAACAACATATATGTGTTAAGTGAAATTGGAAATAAAAAGTGTTGTCTAGGAAAGGAAGATGAAAATTGGCTATGGCATAGAAGAATGGGTCACATGAATTTTGATAACCTTGTCAAAGTCAGCAAAAGAGAAGTAGTCAAAGATGCCCCAGATCACGAAACCAACCAACACTTTATGCAAGTATTGTCAACAAGGAAAGAAAACAAAGACCAGGTTCAAATCAAAGGAATATTCAACAACAAGACCACTGGAAATTGTGCACACTGATCTAGTTGGACCAACTACAACAAAAGGATTAAAAGGTGAAAAATACTTTATGTTATTAGTTGATGATTATACAAGAATGACTGCAATTTTCTTTCTCAAGAACAAGTCAGAAGCTTTTGAAAACTTCAAGATCTACAAGGAAATGGTTGAAAATGAGATGGATTCAAGAATCAAATGTTTGAGATCTGATAATGGAGGAGAGTTTACTTCAAATGAATTTATGGACTACTGTAGAATTCATGGAACAAAAAGGAAATTCTTCGTTGCCAGGACACCTCAATAGAATGGAGTTGTTGAAAGAAAGAACATGACAGTACAAGAAATGGCTCGAACAATGCTAATGGATTCCAAATTGAAAGATATATTTTGGAAACAGGCAGTGAATACAACAATTCACATTTAAAATAGAGTAATGCTCAAAAACAACACTGATAAAACTCCCTACGAGCTATGGAAAGGAAGACTAGGAAATGTGAAGCACTTCAGATTTTTTGGAAGCAAATGCTACATCAAAAGAGAATATGGCAGAATGGGAAAGTTTGACTCTCATGTGGACAAATGAATACTTGTTGGCTACTCAAGTACAAGGAAATAATACAAGTGTTACAATCTAAGATTGAACAAATTTGTGGAAAGCATCAACGTAACAATTGATGAAACAAGAAGACCATAATCAAAGGAAGAATAAAACAAATCAATGGAACAACTTTTCGAAGAAGAAGATGAAAAATAAGTAGAAGAGGACAATGAAGATGAAGAGAATCCGATATAAGCAGAAGAGCAAGTTCAGAAAGTATCACCAAAGACACCTAGCAAACAAGTACAGAAGAATCATCCTTCAGATTAGATTATTGAAAACAAAGATGCAGGAGTTGAGACTAGAAGAAAAATCTATTCACTAGAACAAACACACCTAGCACTCTTATCTACAATTGAACCAAATTATTTTTAAGAAGCCAACAAGGATGAATTTTGGAATAAGGCCATGGATGAAGAATTGGATCAAATAGAGAAAAATGACACTTGCGAATTGGTTCCAAGACCAAAGAATAAGAATGTGATCAACACAAAATGGGTTTTCAGGAATACATTGAATAAAGATGGATGAGTTACAAGGGACAAAGATAGATTGGTATGTAAAAGATATGCACAGATTGAAGGAATCGACTTTGAAGAGACATTTTCCCCAGTTGCCAGAATGGAAGCAATCCATTTACTTTTAGCTTATGCATGCTCCAAAAATGTTTAAGTATATCAGATGGGCGTAAAATCATCTTTTATGAATGGGGAACTTGAAGAAGAAGTCTACATTGAACAACCAGAAGGATTTCAGTTGCCAGAGAACACAGAATATGTATGTAAATTAAAGAAGGCCATGTATGGTCTAAAACAGGCTCCTAGAGCATGGTACTCCAGACTGGATAAGTATCTGCAGCATGCAGGATTTAGAAAAGGAAGTGCAGACAATAACCTCTACATCAAGGTAAGTCAAGGTAATATTTTATTAATTGAATTTTATGTTGATGATATTATTTTTGGTAGTGATGATGACAGGTTAAGCCAGAAATTTGCAAAAGACATGCATAATGAATTTGAAATGTTGTTACTTGGAGAACTATCCTTATTTCTGGGACTTTAGATACGTCAAAAAAACCAAGGAATTTGTATTTCTCAAACCAAGTATATCAGAGAAATGCTAAAGAGGTTTGGAATGGAAGATTACAGACCCGTTATCACTCCCATGCAAACCAGTTGCAAGTTGAGCAAAGATGATAATTTGAAGTCTACAGATCAGAGGCAATACAGGTCAATGATCAGAAGCCTATTATATTTGATAGAATCCAGACCAGATGTAATGCAGGACAGGTGGCATGATTTCAATAAACACCAAAGGAATCACATGTATTAGTAGTAAAGAGGATTTTCAGATATCTCAAAGGAACAAAAGAGTTTGGATTATGGTATCCAAAAGGAAAATATCTATCACTTATTGCCTACACATATGCAGATTGGGCAGGTTGTATTGATAATTGACGAAGCACCAGTGGAGCAACGTTCTACTTAGGTGAGTGTTTGGTATCATGGCTAAGCAAGAACAAATCATCGGTATATCTATCTACAACCGAGGAAGAGTATATTGCAACAAAAACATGTTGTACACAGGTTCTTTGGATGAAACAAACTTTGACAAATATACAGGTTGAGTATGATGAGCCCATTCCAATATATTGTGATAATACAAGTGCCATCGGTATCTCAAAAAACCCGGTGATGCACTCCAAGACGAAGAACATTCCAATCAAGTATCACTTTCTACGAGAACATGTTGCAGAAAAGAACATCATAGTTGAGTATGTGGGCACAAAAGAACAAGCGACATACATCTTTACAAAATCACTTCCACGAGAATCCTTTGAATATATTCACGAAAGAATTGGAGTTATTTATACTCCAAAATGAATGCTTTTTTAATGTTTATCTTATATGTATTAGATGTACATGAGGAAGTACCATAAGAGGACAGTTCAGTTAGGGGGAGAAGCCCTAGATGGAAAGATACCTTTTCCATTGATGACAAAGGAGGAGAGATTTATCAGATGCAGAGGACAGAGGCATGGTTCCACGGGGAGCAGATTTATCAGATGCAGAGGATAGAGGAAAATTTATCAGATACAGAGGACAAAGGCATGGTTCTAGGGGGAGAATGAGTGATATGATTTAATTATTGCATCAGAGTGTTGCCATCAATTCCAAAGGGGGAGATTGTTGATTAAGGTTGGTTGTCATTGATGTCAACCCTTGAAGAAATCCCCACAACACAAAGTTTTGGGTAATGGACCCAATATTGTTTGATGTAAATATGACTCATTATTGTCTTGTCACGGTTGATAACAAGTAAATATAGATGAACTCCAAAGTGGTCCCCTTATGGTGAAAGCCCTCATGGGAAGATGCTTTGTAGAGTAAGATAATCCATGCTTAATTGTGGAATAATGAGATGAAGGACAATGAATTTGTTAGGTAATCTATTCTAGATGGATAGTGTTTGTCATTTCATTTCTGGTGGTATGTGGAACATCACATAAATCCTCACGGTTAGAGAGTTATGGCCATGAGAAGTTGGAGACCCCAGGTTTGGGTAATGGACCTAAGTTTGTTTGATGGATAACGGTAATAGTTATGATATATTTTTAGATAATACTATTCTATATGGATAGTACATGTTATTCAATTTCTGGTGGTATGTGGAACGTCACATAACTCCTCACGATTTGAGAGTTATGGCCTTACGAATTTGGAGGACTGTCATTTGTCATCTAGAAGCCCCAAAAGGTCAAAGTAGTCAAAGTGGTTTAAGAGATTTTAAAAGGTAAATAATAAAGTGAAGTAATGAGTGTATTATAATTCGAATTGAAAACAAAATAAATTATTTCAATAATAAATTTAATGGATAAATTAGAATTGGGTTAACCCTAAAATAAGGAAAGTGGGGCCAAGTGACCTAGAAGATGTTTTTAAGGAAGCTACTTAGAGAGTATAAATAAGAGGAAAGGCTCTATAATTTTAATCAAACTTGAGAATATTGAATATATATAGGTGTCTAAGGTAACCAAGGATATCTAAGCTGAAATTCTGAGGGAAGGTGAAGAAAAGAAGGCCGAAATGCAAGGAAGGATAAATTCTTTTGATGGTGCTTTCTAAGGTATGTTATTTACAGGTCATCTCACCATTTTCGCTATAAATTGTCTTATATAATGAATCAGACCGTGAAATTTCTATTCCATTGAGAAAAAATATCCAAGTATCTGTGGGAAAAAATTCATCTTGTGGGGCATTGTATTTTTGGAGTTACACTCCGTGGAAAATAGGGTTTTTGGCTAGTCCTGAAACTAGTAAAAAAAAAGTGTTTTGGGTAAAAATGTCATAACTTCTTCATAACATATCCAAWTTAAGTGAAACCAAATGTTTTAGTTAGGGTACTGTCTGTAGTATGGTTTGTAACAGTTTCAAAACAATTCAACAAATATTATGTGCAGGGCATGCTCTACAAGGTCACTCTCTAGAATAAGCTAGAATTCAACAAGGTATGCCATTTTTGCTATAACTCCTTTTCGGAGAGGTKCCAAGTAGTGAAACCTGGAGGAATTGCATAAAACACACTGAAGAACATTTTGTATTAGTTTCATATATTTATATATTACAGGTACAAATTTATGATTACTTTAAGTTAGGGTTGTTGACTAATCCAAAACTAGGCATGTGAGACTAAACAAAAGTTTGATGAAAATGCTAGTCTCTTGTTGTTGAAGTTAAGGAAGTTTTAAAGGAATATGATAATATACACTAGTTTTATTACAGAGCTACAAATCAGATTTGGATGATGAAATTGATGAAGGATTTTGGTTGAGGTACATGTTGAGTACATGGTTGAGACAAGTAGTTGATGAGTTGACACACACATGAGGTGTATAGTTTATGATGTTGGTACATATTGATGAGTCATAGTTGATGAGTAGTTGACACATGATTGGTACATACTTGGTACATGGTTGGATTCACTTGTTTATGGTACAGGTTGGTGCATGGTTGATGCACTTGTTTATGGTACAAGTTGATTACAGGTTGAGGTACAGGTTGATGCATGGTTGATGCATGGTTCAGATTTATTGGTACATGTTTACAACGGTATATCTCACAGTGAAAGGTTGACAGTGGTTCCATCATTCTACTTGTACTTCAGGGTGGTAGGACGGGGCAAGGACAAGTGGTTGTAGGCACCTTCCGGTTGTAGTCGGAGAACATAGGGGGTTGTATCCTCCTTCTGGTTGTAGCCAGAGAATTGGGGAGTTGGAGCTTCCCTCAGGTTGTAGCCTGAGAAACTAGGGGGTTGGAGCCTCCTTCCAATTGCAGCTAGAAAAAAAAGGAAGTTGGTGCTTCTAATGAATGTAATTCTTCAAGACATATAAGAAAAAACATTCTGTGGTTTTATCCCGATTTGGGTTTCCACATAAAACACTGGTGTACTGTGTATGTGTATGTTTGTTCATTTGTTCATTGCTTATTTACTCTGTAGTTATTGGATGATAATGCTTCATTGATATAACACTTGGATTATATGGTTGAAAAGGATTAAATTTCTCTATTACTGATTCACCGCCCCCCGCCCCCCGCCCCCCAGTAATCCAATAGAACACCCTCCAAAAATTCACATTCTTTTGTTTGATCCATGCTTAGAACAAACCCTCGATAATAGAAAATCTTAGAAAGTGAGACATCCAAGGCCCTCTTGTATGCATGTTGTGTAATATAGTTGAGTATTTCTCCCAAAACCTCTTCTTGGAATGTGCATTGACCAAATTACTCTAGGTTTCAACCTTCCAACACCTCCAAATGGTTGTGTATTCACTAATGGATTGGATAGAATTATTCCAAAATTGAAAGTTAACCTACCCAATAAATATGGTAAGGAAAACTTTGTTGGAAAGATTATGGGATGAACTAATATTGAATTCTTTTTCAATCTACATGATTGGTATCACAAATCTTTGTGAATTGTTTTTTTGGCATACTTAAAAAAAATTAAGAATCTAAAGGCCTCACCTAAAATCTCTCAAGAAATTATAAAATGAGCCCAATTGTATGATTTGTTTCTTCTCAATACCCATAGGGGAACAACGGAGACCCGATCTCCTAGACTACACTAGGAAGTATAAGGTCATAAATATATATTCTTCCCAATATTCAAATTATGACCCTAGTGAATATGTTAAGCTCCATATGATAAGAACCTAAATAGATATACAAATATAATCACCACAAATACTGAATACACAATAGATCCACAAAGCAAGATAGAAAAAACCACACTTTATTATTACCAAACCCTTGAGGTAGGGAAACACCATACAATGGATCCTATTATGGAAGGGATCCTTTCTTGTTCACTTGGCTCTTCGAGGGGGCTTCCTCCTAATGAGATTCAACTCACAATACAATACTTCTCTTCATATCCCATTACATTGCTTGAGCCTCTTTATATAGTGCTACCATCACCTAAGAACATTCTAGAGGAGGAATCTTCTAGAAGTAGAACCTTCTAAGAAGTCCTCTTACATTTATTATATCTAACTACCCATTTATTATATCTAACTACCATAGTGAGCCTTATTTAATAATATAGTGGACCTATTCCACCTTAAATTGAATGGCTTCCACTATTATCACTATGGGCCCTCTAGGCCCCATTACTACCTCTCTAGATACCTAACATTCCATCCCCCTTATGAAAGTGTTTTCCTCAATGCTTGATATACAACCATATACCAGGGTCACGTGGATAAGTGTGGACCATAGTATTGAAGTAGAATAGAGAACCAGGGTCCCATTGAGAAATGGAAGCCACCATGCTGAAGTAGTCCAACCACCATTGTAAACCAGAGTCCCATGTCCAATTTCTCATGTGAACCCCACATGGAAGATATCGGCACCCAATAACCAACTAAAAATGATGCTCTCAATAATGATACCTATCATGTGGATCTAAATAAGAATATCCATCCACATAGTGGGAGATGATCAAATATGAATCTAGAAGGAACAATACCATTGTAGAATATGCAGGCTAGACGTTGGTAACTAGCTCTTGATATGGGACATTGATGTTCTCTACAGAAGGTGGAGTAGAGTCATCAAATAAAATATGGAAGTGGTTGTCATCCCATAAATGACAACTATCCATATACCAATCATTGCAATCGGCCTCAAAATCATACCAAGAATATATTTCTTGATTATATTCATCCTTGAGGTCCTCCATAAGAAATCTCTCCTGCATGTTATCCAATGAATCTTGAATACTACGAAAACTATCATTGAGGCCATCCACAAAGCCATCCAATCTGTCAAACAATTGGGCTTTGAATGCTTCAGTAATATATAGAATTTATTTGAGGGTTTGAGAAGAAATAACCATCTTAGCACCCTATCAAAATTTATGAACTCTGCAGTCCCACCACTGTCACGAAAAAACCCAAAAAATAGAACAATAAATTACTGCAGAAAATCGCGGTGTTTTCCGGAAAAACCCTGAAAAACTGTTGAATTTAAAATGCTCATAACTTCACTTCCCGGACTCCGTTTCGACTGATTTTTTTTTTTTCAACTTGAGTGTTTTTCTGAGAGGAACTCATATATACAACCTATTTCTAAAAAAATTTCACATAAATATACCGAAAATTTCTAGAATGTCACAACCATCTTTCTTCTTCTCCAAAAAAGAAATCTACAAAAATAAAAAATATTTGCCCACAATATCTGCCAAGGAAAGTGCTCTGATATCGCTTGATAAGAACCTGAATATATATACAAATATAATCACCAAAAATACTGAATACACAATAGATCCATAAAGCAAGATAGAAAAAACCACACTTTATTATTACCAAACCCTTGAGGTAGGGCAACACCATACAACGACACCTTTTGTAGAGAACATCAATGTCCCACATCAGGATCTAGTTACCAGCATCTAGCCTGCATATTCTACAATGGTATTGTTCCTTCCAAATTCATCTTTGATCATCTCCCACTATGTGGATGTATATTCTTATTTAGATCCACATGATAGGTGTCAATATTGGGAGAATCATTTTCAGTTGGTTATTGGGTGCCGATATCTTCCATGTGGGGTTCACATGAGCAATTGGACATGGGACTCTAGTTTACAATGGTGGTTGGACTACTTCAACATGGTGGCTTCCATTTCTCAATGGGACCCTAGTTCTCTAGTCTACTTTAGCACTATGGTTCACACTTATCCATGGGACCCTAGTATATGGTTGTATATCAAGTGTTGAGGACAATGCTTTCATAAGGGGGATGGAATGTTAGATAGCTAGAGAGGTAGTAATGGGGCCCCAGAGGGCCCATAGTGATAATAGTGGAGGCCACTCAATGTAAGGTGGAATAGGTCCACCATATTATTAAATAAGGCTCACTATGGTAGTTAGATATAATAAATGGGTAGTTAGATATAATAAATGTAAGAGGACTTATTACATTTATTATATCTAACTACCCATTTATTATATCTAACTACCATAGTGAGCCTTATTTAATAATATGGTGGACCTAGTCCACCTTACATTGAGTGGCCTCCACTATTATCACTATGGGCCCTCTGGGCCCCCATTACTACCTCTCTAGCTACCTAGCTCTGATACCACTTGTTAAGATCCAAATACTGAATACAAAATATCACAATAGATCCAAATATATATGAATACAATCACCACACAAGATATATGAAACCATATAGAAAACCACCACTTTACTATATCAAAACCCTTGAGGTAGGGCAACACCATACAATGGATCCTATTATGGAAGGGATCCTCTCTTATTCACTTGCCTCTTCGAGGGGGCATCCTCCTATTGAGATATCCCTCCAAATACAATACTTCTCTTCATATCTCATTACATTGCTTGAACCTGTTTATATAGTGCTACCATCACCTAAGAACATTCTAGAGGATGAATCTTCTAGAAGTAGAGCCTTCTAAGAAGTTCTATTACATTTATTATATCTAACTACCCATTTATTATATATAACTATCACAGCGAGCCTTATTTAATAATATAGTGGACCTAGTCCACCTTATGTAGAATGGCCTTCACTATTATCACTATGGGCCCTCTGGGCCCCCATTACTACCTCTCTAGCTACCTAACACCATCCCCTTTCTATTGTTACTTAATGAAACATCACTAGTTATAATCACAGATTAAAGGGGGGGAGAAAAATGGAAAGCTCAGCTAGGAAAGGAAAATTTAAAGGAGATCTATCCAATCGTCCAACCCAAACTTACTTATTTGATGTAGTTTCGAAAAGGAATCATGTGGTGGAAATCACGTGAGCACTGGGTGAGGGGGTGGGGGGTTTGGGGGAGTCTGTATGATCCTAATGGAAATAAATTTCTATAGATATCTTGGTGTTGGATGTATGGGCTGACCCAATTTCTACCTTATTTCTCCAACAAAACCCTTTACACCATCATCCCTTCTGGTAAACCAAAAGGATACACTACACACAAAGCACATAGCGCAGTATCACCCTGTTGAGGGGTCTGAGATACCTTTAAAACAATAGCAGGAACCAAACCCTCCTAAGAGGCCCAATTATACTCGTAAGCATTTGATGAGTGGCAAGGTTCCCCATATTCGTGATCTAGATGGGTTTATCGATGGGCTTTAATTGTGATTGACAGATATGTATTTTTTGTTAAGCCTTCTCCTCAGGCTAGGAAGTTCTCTTTTTTGGTTATGTTTCTAACGTTATAACAAAAGGAAGATAAAACTATAGACTAGATGATAGAGATAAGATAACTATGTGGTTGGGTTTAGGATAACCTTTACCCTAGTATGCAAATGAAGAATATCTAAACAACTTCAAACTAGCATTAATACCATTTTAATTAGTGGACATTCAACATCGTCTGAGATAACAGTTATAGAAAAGAAACATACATGTGATAAAGAAGTCAGTGCAAGAAAAGTAATTTCCAATACTCTATTATCAATCACAGGTTAACACAATCTATTTCTAGTCACCAATTAGAATAAAAGAACCGTTACAACATCATAAGATAACTTTAAATACAGGTACAACAAATCTTACTCAATAAAGCAACAAATATCGAATCCAAAGACAGATATAATCCTCCTCGGTCTAAACACATTCACGCCTTAGATGATAAAGTATGTTTGGTTATAAACATAACTTCTTAATTGAAATGAACTTGCAAAAGAATAGTTCTATTACAAAATTTCATAAAAGTCTTTCTCTCCAAAACCATCAACCCTTGGTTCAAGGTCAATGCCTTTATTTCTAAACACAATTAACTAGTCTAAAAATAGCTACTACAGTGGTATTAAACTGGGAAAATGCCACGTGGTGGATTTCATCTATTTGTTCTCTTCTACTTCTCAAATGGTTCTACTGGAGTGGATTGTTCTTCTCGTACTCTGACCACTTGATGAAGAGATCTTCACATGTGTTTGCATATGAAAACCTGTGATGATCCATCGGAGCAGAGAATACCTCTTTTATCTCTAGTGCTCATTCCTTGTACTTGATTATATTGACACTTAAGAGTTTTAGGACTACGAGATATTTTATCGGGTGTTCCATGAACTTCTTTACTTGACCTAAGGTCATGCTTGAAATCATCAAAATATTTTCTTCCCATGCTGAGTTTTTCTTTGTGTGTTGTTTGACTATGTCATGTAAATCGATGAAATCTTTCAGTGGAAAAAACTTTGGTAGGTCAATAATCTTCATCTCCTGGTTGAATTTATCCCAACTTTTCTCACATTCTATCCATCTTTCCTTTATCTTCCGCTAAGTTTCTTGGACCATACTTACCCAATATTCAACTTCTTTCTTGATTCGTGAGATGCTGCTATCCATCAACATTCAGATGCCATGCTCCTCTTTGTCTTGGGATTTATAAACTTTTCTTATGTAGTCGATCCTCTCCAAGGCCTAATGTCCCTTATAATACCATCTTTGTACATATTTACAGGTTTCCAACCCCATGAGAGTATCCTCTTGAAAATCAAATATGCAAGAGGTGAAGAGATTCCTTTCACTTGTGAATTGTTCATATGTTTCTTGGAACTCACTCTTCAGGAGTACTACCACCTATGTTGAATTATGGTAATACTCAACATGATGGCATAGATGACCTAGTGATTTCTTCATGGCGGTTGTCTCCCTTTCATCTCTTCTCGCACTATCCAAAGTGGCATCGATTATATCCATACCTGCTTTAATTAGCTCAGTTATCTTGCCATTTTTTGTGTCGAGCAACATCTCCTCTGTGGTGACAAGACCCATTTCTTCATTGTTGTCATTATTATCCTCCATGTCTTCCAATTCGGAAGCTGAGCGATCTCATTTAGACCCTTCCTCGTCAGATTCAAAACTATCAGGTTCATAGTAGTTACCAGCTGGTGTTTCAGGTATCCGATTAAGGGGTTATTCGATCTTATTAAGGGAAAAATATATCAGGTCTTCTACCATGTGAAAAAAACCTCGTCAGGGGTGTCAACAACTGGTCTTCTTACTTGTTTTCTATGAGGAAGTAAAGGAGATAAAGGTAGTCCTTTGATTTGTCGGGTGTAAACTCTTCTGATCCTTTTGAACTTATTTACCTCCTCATGGGGAAGAGCATAAGGTAGCTCAGGGTATAGGTGTTCTTATTCCTCATGTTGAGGTGACTTACTCGTCTTGGGAGTACTCTTTGTATGTGGGTTGTCTTGATAATGACTAGCCATGCATGTGGGTTGTTTCGAATCTGTAGGCTATGCAGAATATATTAATAGAAATATTATTACCATTCATTCATTAGGCCCTCCTTATAACACCAATTTTGTTGATGATCCATGATCCCTTTAACTCAACAGCAGGAACCAAACCCACCTAAGAGGCCCAATTAGACCCGTAAGCGTTTGATGAGTGGTAAGGTTCTCCAGATTCATGATCTGGATGGTTTTATCGATGGGATTCAATTGTGATTGACATATATGTATTTTTTGTTAATCCTTCTCCTCAGGATAGGAAGTTCTCATTTTCAGTTATTTTTATAACGTTATAACAAAAGGAATATAACACTCTAGACTAGATGACAGAGAGAAGCTAACTATGTGTTTTGGGGAAAGGCTGGGTCTAGGATAACTTTTACCCTAGCATGCAAACGAAGAATATCTAAACAAATTAAAACTAGCATTAATACCATTTTAATTAGTGGACATTCAACATCGTCTGAGATGACAGTTACAGAAAAGAAACATACATGTGATAAGAAGTTAGTGCAAGAAAAGTAATTTCCAATACTCTATTATCAATCACAGGTTAACACAATTGATTTCTAGTCACCAATTAGAATAAAAGAATTGTTACAACATCATAAGATAACTTTAAATACAGGTACAACAACTCTTACTCAACAAAGCAACAAATATCGAATCCAAAGATAGAGATAATCCTCCTCATCCTAAACACATTCACGCATTAGATGATATAAGTGTCTTTGGTTCTAAACATAACTTCTTAATTAAAATAAACTTGCACATAAATAGTTTTAATACAAAATTTCAGAAAAATCTTTCTCTCCAAAACCATCAAACCTTGGTTCAAGGTCGATGCCTTTATTAATAAAAAAAATTAACTAGTCTAAAAATAGCCACTACGTTGGTGTTAGACTGGTAAAACGCCATGTGGCAGATTTTATCTATTTGTTCTCTTTTGCTTCTCAAATGGTTCTACTGGAGTGGATTTTTCTTCTCATACTCTGACCACTTGACGAAGATATTTTTGCATGTGTTTTCATATGGAAACCTATGCTGATCCATCGGAGCAGAGAAGACCTCTTTTATCTCTATTTCCCGTTCGTTGTACTTGATTATCTTGACACTTAAGGATTGTAGGACTACGATAGCTTTGATCGGGTGTTCCATGAACTTCTTTACTTGACCTGAGATCATGCTTGAAATCCATGAAATATCTTCTTCCCATGACGGGTCTTGCCTTTTCTATCGTTTGACTATGTCATGCAAATTGGATAAATCTTTCGGTGGACCAAACTCTGGTAGGTCAATGCTCTTCATATCCTAGTTGAATTTCTACCAGATTTTCTCACATTCTATCCATCTTTCATGTATCTTCCGTTGAGGTTCTTAGACCATGCTTACCCAGTATTTAGTTGCTTTCCTGATTCAGGAGATGCTGTTATCCATCAACATTCGGATGCCATTCTCCTCTTTGTCTCGGCCTTTCTTCACTTCACTTATGTAGTCGATCCACCTCAAAGCCTGATGTTCCTACTCATACCATCTCTATACATATTTACAGGTTTCCAACCCCATGAGATTATATTCTTGAAAATCAGCTATGCAAGTGGTGAAGAGATTCCTTTCACTTGTGAATTGCGCATATGTTTCTTGGAACTCACTCTTAATTCCTTTCGCTTGTTTAATTCTAGTAATACTCTTCTTGATGGCACATATGGTCTAGTTATTTCTTCATGCTGACTATCTCATTTTCATATATTCTTTCCCTGTCCAAAGTGGCATCAGTTATATCCATACCTTCTCCAATTAGCTCATTTATCTTAGAATTTTTTGTGTCGAGCAACATCTCCTCTGTGGTGACGAGAAGCATGCTATTGAGCGTGAGCCTCCTTTTCTTGGTCGTTCTTCTCATCACAAAATTCCTTTTTCTATCATAATCGATTGCCCGTGTATCATCAATTTCATCTATTGGTTCAGGAATTTGTTGATCTCCCCAGGTTAGAGTGTTCCCTAGGCTTCCTGCCGTGTAGAAATGTTCTATGACCGGTTCTTGTGCTTCCTTAGCAGGGGAGGTATCTGCATGCTCTGGTGACTTAGCCTCCTATTGGTACTCATCGAATGGTGGAGTATTATTTCTAGTTGGAGAGATAGGCAAAGGATCATATTTAACTTGGGGGTTGGTCGTGTTATCGGGATAATTGGTATGTGCACACACAAATCAATCCCCCTAGATTCACTATGAAACTAGAAAAAAACAAGACAGTACACTACTCTTTCCTTAGTTTTCAATTATCAAATGAGAAGTGGATCTGGAACATACCTTTTTAATATTGAAGATCCAACTTTTCCAATGCAATCCAAGCTCCATCCCGAGGTTTATGAGAAATATGTGAAAATAAACACAAGCAAATGAAGACAAGAATAACAGAGTCTATTTGATATGAAACTATGTACGTGATCAAGGAATCATACAATATCGATGAATAACATTCATATAGGAAAGAAAAGTATATCTGTATTAAATAATGTGGAAGAAAGATACAACCAGATGCCTTGATGTTGTCAAGTTCCTTCCAACAGTTCCTTGCTTCCCACACACTTCTTTCTCAAAGTATTCTGAGACCATAGATCTAATAGTTACTCACAATCTATCTTGACAAAGCAAAGCTCAAAGCCACTCTAACCAAGATAACAATCTCAAGCCAAAAACAACTCAAACCCTCATCAAGCTAACTTTCTCCATGAGAGTTCCTCTCCTTTTATAAGCTGAAGAGAATAAGTTGAGGAGGTTAGGATGATCCCACTAAATCATCAAAGCAAGTAAGATCCAAACCATTTGGAGGCCACTGCACCATAGAAGCTTCTCCTTCTAGAAGAATCGAGAAAATGCTTATTTTTCCCATGTATGAAGGCCATCGCACCCTAGCTGTAATGCAACCTATGGAAACTCCACAACCTAGATATAGAGAAAGGTGTGGAAATAAGGAATTTCTACACCCTGTGTATAGTGAAACCTACAGAAATCCTCTTTAATAGGGTTTTTACAAAGGAAAATACAACTTCTTCTCTCAAGCAAAGTTCTTCTCCCTTCTTTCTTGAGGAATTCAGCCCACTGA
Source organism: Picea mariana (assembly GCA_032191745.1). NCBI lineage: Eukaryota > Viridiplantae > Streptophyta > Pinopsida > Pinales > Pinaceae > Picea > Picea mariana. Next base: position 159,392 of record JASDQU010100292.1, on the reverse strand, counting down.
CCCCTATGAAGGCAATAGATAGGTTTCAATAATTAATGGTCATAAGGGTGATGAAAATAATGTGTAACAGAGAGCCCCCCAAAGTATGAAGTTAGAGAAGAGAGATAGCTAAAATACTTTGTCAAGTGTGTGTAGGGAATAAGGAACAGACAGTCGGAAACCTGCCAACAAACAAGTAAATCTAGTACAATAATATATCATCACTGAGGTTGGAATTCCCATACTCAGAATAAAAATGACTCAAATCATAAATTCCAACATGAAAAGATCCATGTCAAGTAAGACAGGTCATGGCCACCAAACATACACCGTGGACCATGCCAATATGACTCAAATCTGAACATAGCCACCAAAAATACACTATGGATGTTAGGGTCCTAACCCACACATAGGTAGAACAATATATTCAGATGTAATAAAGGTCAATATTAATAAGGCCTTTCAATAAAATAGAATAAGGCAGATGTAAGAAGACCTAATAGAAGCTTCCGCTTCTAGAAGGATCTTCCTCTAGATGCTTCTTTTTAGTATAAATAGGAGTCAAGGGTATGAGAACCCTAGATTGGATATTATTGTAATAGAGATCTGCTCAACTAGAGGTTGCCCCCTCGAAGAGGCCCATGAACATTGCTTTCAGATTCAAAGTGTTATTTCTGTTATTATTGTCTTATCATTTCAATTCTATTGTGGTGAATGTTCTGGTTATATTCTTGTTATTCTGCCATTTCTAGCATTTATTTCTATTACGCATACATTTTATATCTGGTATATTACAAGTGGTATCAGAGCACTTTCCTCGGAAGAAAGTGTGGGTTAATTTTTATTTTTTTTCAGGCTAGAGATGTATTCTGACGTATTTAAGCCATAGAAATCCATCATTACACACATAAACCCGCAGTTGAGGGATTCATACACATAGGAAATACAAGTGGTACTTAAGTGCACATTTATTGGCCACCCTTGTAACCCTTGTTGGTACCCCTTTGAGTGGTAGAGCATCAGACAAAACCTGTGTATGGATCGACCAATATTACCTGAAGCCCTCTTTAGATAAACCAATTGGTCGCCTAACTGCTATAGTGTCACCGAGAAAAACACTCGGGAAGATACTCTCTAGTACCTGGGTAGTCAGGTAGTATGGCTAAGGGTATGGTCTATCCTCCTTAGTTAGTGCCCTAAGATATTGGGCCGAGTACTACTCTTGGACCCTGCATGTATATCAGAGAGATATACCACATGGAAAACCCTTGTCTGTAGAACCCTTGAACACCTAACCCTTGGGGACAAAAACATAAACAAATTAAAATAGACAAGATCTATTGTCATGCAATTGTGTTCGGGTTGCCAAGAAAATACACATTTCTTTCTGGTTAAGAATTTGGGCATTTCCTCTCTGCAGTATTCTTCAGACTGGAGTAAGGAAAAGTGTCTAGAAATTTGTTCACCATTATTTGAGACCTATTCCATTGGATTCATCTCTTCACCCTTATCACATTCTTCCATATCATTTTTCGGCAAATTTTTTTACCTCGCCCGCTCCTTTTCAGTTCCCCCATCCTCATGGCCTATAATCGTAGCCAATACTTGGAAGCTCTCTTTGACAGCTTGCAATATGGTCTCATCGGAACCCAACAAGAAGTGAAGCAACTCAGTGCCAATGTGCAACCATCAATACAACCATACAGTTCTCAATGGAGGAAATAAAACAATACCTCACCACCCATCTTGAATCAGTCTTTTCGGAACTTTGCACCAAATTGCATATCCCTACAGATAACCCTTCCTCTTCCTCACCTCCACATCCTGAAGGTGACCATTCCTCTCATTCCAATAAATTTCAGAACCATCACTTTCAACGTGACCTATGCCTTATGCGGGTGGATGTGACCAAATTTGATGGCTCAGACCCCACTGGTTGGGCAACCCAAATGGAACATTATTTCTCTTTATATGGAATTACAGATGACTTGGCCAAACTCTGGTATGGTGTTCTCCATCTAGATAAAGAACGGTGGCAATGGTGGCAATGGAGAAAAACTTCTCGTCAAGGGTATATTGCTTGGACACACTTTGTGGCAGAGTTTTATGAACGCTTTGACACTGACACCAACCATTTGGGCCATTTGACAAAGTTGAAACAATTAGGAACAATGGAAGACTTTATAACTACCTTTGAGCGCCTGACTTTTAGAATAGAGGGCATGTATGATGCCTTTTTTCGAGAGTGTTTTATCATCGGCCTCAAGGATGATATTCGAGCCCATGTCCTCATGGCTCAGCCTCAGAGTTGGGTTGAGGATACTAAAAGAGCTAAAGAATCACAATAGGTGGTATCCTCTCAAAATCAAAAACCCTCCTTTATCCCTTGCCCTAAAATAGTAAATCCCACTACTCCCTCTGGTCCACTAGAGATCCTAAAATTGACCAGGGATGAAATGGTTGAATGCCAACTCAAAGGCCTTTGTTATAACTGTGATGACAAATATTTCTTGGGCCACAAGTGTAAAGAACAAAATATTTTTATGGCCATCTTCGAGGATATTTCGGAAGAGGATGTAGAAACTCCCCTTGTGTCTGAGTCACCTGAATCCATTGACATAACCCCTCCCTCAGACCCTCCTAAAGAAGAACTAGTCATTTCCCTCAATGCTCTCACTGGCTTCTCCACTCCCCAAACCCTCAAGCTAATCGGTTACATCAAGCATCAGAAGGTCATTATTCTGGTTGATAGTGGCAACACCCATAATTTTATTCATTGCTGCATTGCCCAAGAAACTCATTGCTACATCCATGCCATCAATAATTTCCAAATCATGATTGCCAATGGTGGTTCCATGAAATGTGGAGGGCATTGTGAAAATGTGCGTCTCCAAATTGGTGACTACCACCTGAAATACCATATGTTTTCTATCGAAATGGGAGGTTGTGACATTGTGTTGGGTGTAGACTGGCTAAGGACTTTGGGTCCCATTCTCATGTATTTTAAAGACTTAACCATGCAATTTGACCAGGAGGGCCACCAATATAAGTTCCAAGGCATCACCTCTGGTTCACCTGAGATCATTAGTTCCCATCGCATGGAAAAGATGCTCAGAAAAGGTCATTCTGGTGTTATCGCCCAACTCCATGCCATACAAGAAACTGAGACACCCTCAGTCCCGTGAGACCTCCGAGCCATCCTTTCTAAACATCAATTGGTATTTTCCACTCCGCAAGGACTCCTTCCTTCCCATGTTGTTCATGATCATTCCATTCCCGTTGTACCCGGAAGCCTTCCTCCCAATATATGTCTGTATCATCACCCCTTTTCCCAAAAAGATGAAATTGAGAAAATGGTTGAGGAAATACTTAATGTAGGCGTTATCCACCCTAGTACGAGACCCTACTCTTCTTCTGTGGTCATGGTCCTAAAGAAATAATGTTCTTGGCAAATGTGTCCTGACTTCTATGCCCTCAACAAACTTACCATCAAAGAAAAATTCCCCATTCCTGTCATTGATGACCTCCTGGATGAATTGAGTGGCACCCAATTCTTCACTAAACTAGATCTTTGTTCAAGATACCACCAGATACGTATGAAAGAGGCAAACATTCCCAAGACTTCCTTTAGAACTCATGAGGGCTACTATGAGTTTTTGGTCATGCCATTTGGCTTGTGTAATGCCCCCTCCACCTTCCAAAGTCTCATGAATCATGTCTTATGTCCTTTTCTCCGCCATTTTGTCTTAGTTTTCTTTGATGATATCCTCATCTATAGAAAAACCTGGACAGACCATATTTCTCATGCGGATCGAGTTCTCCATCTACTCTCTCAACACCAACTTTTCCTGAAACAGTCTAAATGTTCTTTTGGCACCTCAGAAGTAGAATACTTGGGTCATCTGGTTGGCAAGGATGGCGCCAGGGTGGATCCTAAAAAGATTGAAGCTATGCAAGACTGGCCTCACCCAAAGACTCTTAAGAGCTTTCATGGATTTCTGGGCTTAACAGGGTATTATCACAAGTTTAAGAATTATGGGAAGATTGCAGCACCTCTCACTGCTCTCCTAAAAAAGAACTCTTTCACTTGGACTCCAGTCATTGCTCAATCTTTTCAAACCTTGAATATGGCCATGTGCACCACTCTAGTCCTCGCCCTTATTGATTTCACAAAGACCTTTGTGTTGGAATGTGATGCCTCAGAGAAAGGAATTGGTGTTGTCCTTATGTAAGAGGGTCGACCTTTGGCCTTTACCAGCAAGCAACTATTTGAAAGATATCTAGGAAAATCCCTCTATGAAAAGGAAATGTTGGCTATTCTGCATGTCATTGATCTGTGGCATCCTTATCTATTGGGGAAACGTTTCCAAATTAAGATAGACCTTCAAAGCCTCAAGTATTTTCTGGAACAACATATTTCCTCCCCAGAACAACAAAAATGGGTGACTAAGCTCTTTGGATATGAGTATGAGATCATTTACAAGAAAAGAAAAGACAATGTGGTTTTGGATGCACTTTCCCACAAATATGAATATGAAGGATCCATTTTTTCTCTTTCATTCATTGTCCCAGATTGGCTCCAGGACTTTCTCCAGGAATGGATACAAGATCCCAAAAGTTCATAGTTGATCTAACATTTGCATTCCAATGCTCCAGCTTCCCCAGGGTACTCTTGGCTCCATGATGAACTTCGATACAAAGGTCGTTTGTATTTAAGTAAACAATCAAAGCTTAAATCCACAGTACTTTCTAAGCTTCATGCTACACCCACAGAAGGGCACTTCGGGTTCACCAAAACCTATGACAGGATCAAACGTTCCTTTTTCTAGGATGGTATGAAACAGGACATGTGTAATTTTTTCACTGAATGTGATGTATGTCAATGCAACAAGGGAGAAATAGTCAAATCTCCAGGTACACTACAACCGCTCTTGATTCTACCTGCTATTTGGAAGGATATCTCTATGGATTTTATTATCAGCTTACACAAATCGGTAAATAAATCAGTCATCATGGTGGTTGTTGATTGTCTTTCCAAGTATGCTCATTTCTGCGCCCTTCAACACCCATTTATAACATCCACGGTGGCTCAAATTTTCATGGATCAGGTCTTCAAGATTCATGGCATGCCACACTCTATTGTTTATGATCATGACCCAACTTTCACAAGAAATTTTTGGCAAGAACTATTCAAGATACAAGGCACCAAATTGCATCTCAGCACAACTTATCATCCCCAGACTGATGGCCAAACGGAAGTTGTCAACAAGTGTTTGGAAACATATTTGAGGTTTTTTGCCTCAAAAAAACAAAATCAATGGGCTCAATGGTTATGCCTAGCTGAATGGTGGTACAACACTTCATACCATACAACTACGCACATGACTCTTTTTGAAGCAGTATATCGATAGAAGCCACCTTCAGTTCTCTCATAGTTACCAAGTGCCTCGAAGGTCCAGGCGGTTGACCTAACACTTACAACTCAAGAGGATATTCTTCATACACTCAAAGAGAATTTGGTCATGGCACAGAATCGCATGAAGCAACAAGAAGATCAAGGTAACTCTGAACGTCAATTTGTAGAAGGGGATTAGGTGCTTCTTCGACTGCAACCTTACAAGAAAAATTCCCTCAAGGTTGAGCATTGTCAGAAGCTAGCACCCAAATTTTATGGTCCTTATACTATTCTCAAGCGTGTGGGACAAGTAGCCTATCAGTTAGCTTTGCCCAACCATTCAAAGCTACATCTTGTTTTTCATGTTTCATGCTTAAAGAAGGTGATTGGAGCTAAGTGTCAAATTCAAACCAACCTTTCAAAGTTAGCTGAAGAAGGATCCATTTGGCTACAACCAGAAGCAGTTTTGGACCAACGTGAGCGTCACCTACGTCAAAGAACCATCAAGGAAGTTCTAGTCCAGTGGAAAGATACAACTCCAGTAGATGCCACTTGGGAACCAACTACCATTCTGCAACAATTTCCTCATCTCAAGCCTTGAGGACAAGGTTGTTTTTAAGGGGGCGGACATTTTAGAGTCCTAACCCACACATAGGTAGAACAATATATTTGGATGTAATAAAGGTCAATATTAATAAGGCCTTTCAATAAAATAGAATAAGGTGAATGCAAGAAGACCTAATAGAAGCTTCTTCTTCTAGAAGGATCTTCCTCTAGATGCTTCTTTTTAGTATAAATAGGAGTCGAGGGTATGAGAAGCCTAGCTTGGATATTATTGTAATAGGGCTCTGATCAACTATAGGTTTCCCCCTCAAAGAGGCCCGTGAACATTGCTTTTAGATTCAAAGTTCTATTTATGTTATTATTCTCTTATCATTTCAGTGCTATTGTGGTGAATGTTTTGGTTATATTGTTGTTATTTTTCCATTTCTAGCATTTATTTATGTTCTGTATACATTTTATATCTGGTATATTACAATGGATCTATGTGTTAAAGACTCAAATTTGAACATAGCCACGAGACATACAATGTGGATCTATGCAGCAACACAAACTAAATATACTCCAATGCAACCTGAATCTATGAGAAAAGATTCAGGGCCTTCATCTCCACCACTCTATAGTACGAATCTAACCATGTGAATACATGTGTTGAATTCGAGCATGGTAGAAACCACTTGATTACCGGTCATTAGTGTATACTGTTAACAAGTGCGAGGGAAATCACCATTAATGTTAATGACTCCCAAGGTACACTAGTACAATCCAACGAATGTGAATTAATGAGATGAAGTTGAACACTCGGCGGAATCTCCCGATCAGTGGTCAATAATGAAAACCCATCGTCAAAAGTGAGGAAACCTACCATTGAGGCATGCAAGTTCCAAGGTACCAATTAGTTTCTAAGTCTAATTCCTGGATAATGAGTTGAAGTCGACAGAAAAAGACTCGTCACAGGAGGGCCTTAGTGTATCGCACTTCAATGACACAAAATAGGTAACAATATTTGATGTATATCAGAGTAACAAGTGATTTAGGACTGACTCATGGATGGTAGACATAATAGAATACTTAAGGACTGCAGAAAGGCCGACACAATAGAAGGCTTTCCAGGTTGAAATTCTATTTGAACATATTGACGATACGACAACTATATTGGAAAAACTGACTCAACAACAGGGATCACTGACTAATTTGTAATATTATAGAGTATGATCAGGAGACAAGCAGATTTTCCAACCTAGACACAAAACGAGTGAAAGGGTGTCATGTTCAAAATGGACTCTTACATAGAATACATGTTTAGATACATTTCTTTCCCAATTTTTCCCCACCATTTATGGCGAGTACCTCATTATTTTTACGCAAGCTTGAGGAGGATAACATATACTTGTAATGTAATATCATGCTTTGGACAAGTCCCTCAAAGCATTTTTAACAAACCCTAAGAAGGAGTGGTTCGGTCCCATATGGGCCTTTCGATGTTTGTTTAACGAGTCCAAAGAGAGAAAAATCGAGTTTTTTTCATGTTTAGAGAGTCTGAAAAAAACTTAAATAGAACTCTCTTAGTTCCTTTTTCATAAATTAATCTGACGAGACCAAAAAAGTTATAAACTACCACTCATCAAATGTTTTCTTCAAATACTTTTACAAGTGTGAAAAGAACAAGATCGCTCAACAATCTTTTCATGTTTAGAGAGTCTGAAAAGAGCTTAAAGGGAACTTCAAAAGTGTCATTTTTTGTAAAGTAGTCTGATGAGACCGAAAAAAAGATAAACTACCACTCAACAGGTGTTTTCGTCAAATATTTTAACGAGCATGAAAAGAACAAGATCACTCGAAAATATTTTCATGTTTAGAGAGTCTGAAAAGAGCTTAAAGGGAAATCCAGGGGGTTCCTTTTTCGTATCACCTTTATGAATTTGAAAAAGTGATAAAAGTTTACTCGGTTACATTCTCAGGTATTTATGAGCACGAGAAAGAACAAAGACTAAGCTTGGGATTGTTTTCATTTTTACGCAAGTTTAAAAAAAAACAAAATTATGCTTGGGAAAGATTTTATTTTTACACAAGCTTAAAAAGTAAACAAAACTATGCTTGGACTTGGTTTCATTTTTACACAAGATTGAACCAGAGGAAACTATGCTTGAGGTAGGTGGTTTCATTTTTACACAAGCTTGAACCAGAGAAAACTATGCTTGGAATTCCCAACGCATGGCATAGGAATGGTTGTACATGAAGGCCAACGGCTAAAATCATTGCCCCCCAAGCTTCATTTCTTCCAACTGCAAAGGTGGATGAAATGAAGCTTCAAATACTAAACATAACAAAGTACTTGACTCAAACAGAGAGGGGGGTAAATCTATTTCATTTTTTAACGAGCTTTCCACAGAGAAGAAAAAACTATGCTCGAGAATCCAGGTTCAATCCCCAGACCTTTGTTTCATTTTTTAATGAGCTTGACATAGGAGAATAACTATGCTCATAACCTATGTTTCATTTTTTAATGAGGTTGCCACAGAAACACAAAAACTATCCTCATGGATAGTTTCATTTTTTAACGATCTTGAAATCAGAAAACCATGCTCAAAGCTGATTTCATTTTTTAACAAGCTTAAAATCAGAAAATCATGCTCAAAGCTGGTTTCATTTTTTAACAAGATTGAAGTCATGAAATCATGCTCAAAGCTGGTTTCATTTTTTAATGAGCTTGAAATCATAAAATCATGCTCAAAGCTGGTTTCATTTTTTAATGAGCTTGAAATCAGAAAATCTTGCTCAAACTCCTCTTCTTGATCATGGCTTCCAAGAGGACAATTCTCTGGAAGGACACCATGTCAAGGGACAAAACTCGGTCATGGCTTCCAAGATATCTTCACTTGATGTAAACACACTCTGGGAGGAACACATGTCGAGGGTCATGATAGGGATTAGGAAGTCGGGCTCCAATAGCCCTACCGAAGAGATCACCATGTCAAATAACAGATCCAAGTCATTTTCATTAGCAGTGGAAGGCATGGGAGACAACACCACGTAATTGACCTGTGGTGGGGGTGATACTGTCTATATATAAGAACCATTTAGGGAGGTAATACAGTCAGGACCGATGAATGAAAGTTGATCAATAGTCACAATTCTTCCATCGTGAGGGAAATATATCACACGAAAAAGAGTGGACACAATAGCTTTCATGGCATAGACATAATCCTGCCCAAGGCATAAAGAGAAATCCAAGGGGTCTTGGACTACCATGACATCAATAAAGATAGTTTTCCCTCCCAAAGTTACAGAAAACTGAGGAAGGGTCCCTAAAGATTGATTGGTTCTTCTGTTAAAAGCTAACAGATTCTGCGTAACTAGCGCAAGCTGAGGACAACCTAAAGCTTTCCAAGAAATAGAGGACAAAATACTAACAGACACACCTTCATCTATCAGCGTCTGAGGAATGTATCAACCACAATCCCGTAGTGTGATCTAGAAAGGAATGTGAGAGGGAGGACGAGGTCTGGTTAGCATACCCCAATTAAAAAGGATGGACTCATTACTTGGAGGAGGTTCCATGGGAGAAGGAGTAATTCCCCCTAGCACGGTAAAGTCTATATCAATGAGAAAAACATGGGCAATATTGGGTTTACTCGCAAGCAGGAGAGTAGGATCGACTTATAATGACATCAAATCGACCACTTGAGTTTCATTCTCCAATAGGAGAATGGGGTCAACAGGTGGAAACAGATCGACTGTTTGGTTTGCGTTCTCTAATGGGAGAGTGGGATCGACCGAGGATGGGATTGGATCGATCACTTTGTCAACTGGTCCAATTAAGGATGTGAACAAATTGACTACATGATCAACTGGACTAACTTATGAAGGGACCAGATTGATCATACCATCAACTATAGGTGGGTTGAGAGTAAGCTTGCGATAAATAGCTGGAAGTTGAGGTTGTGGAACAGTTGACACAATGCTTCCCTCTAAAACCCGCAGGTCGAAAGGTCAGTACGCACAGGATCTTCCTCCTTCCTCGGCCCAAAGAGCTCTTGGAAATGGATCTTCTATTTCCCTTTTGGGAAATCTGCACCTACAGCAAATCCTCGCAGGATTCCTCCTTTACATTCAAGGAAATCGGACTTCACGACTTCGCGAATCCTATGGTTGAGTGCTTCGTCACTCAGACCCCCGAATCTTGAAGTTTTGAAACTCTGATGTCAAATCCTGCTTGTCGACTTTTGTGAGCTCGCGAGTCCTGATGCAAGGATTTCGGGACTTCGACTCACGAAACTCCGAAATGGTCAATGTAATTGACTTTTTATGCCCATAGTGCATCACCTGTCCGTCTCGCTAGTTCCTATGGCCCCCCACACACGTTTCTCTGCCTTTTACAGGTTCACGACTTCGCGATCTAAAGTACCCAACCTTTGGCCTTCCACTTCGCGATCTCCAAATTCACGAGATCTCTGGATCTCTGCCACCTGTCCTTATGAGTGGACAACTCTAATCTACTTGCCACTTCACTACTTTGCAAACCTTGATACCAAGTCTTCGACTCTTCCACTCATGAAATCTCGATAGGAGATTTGACGAGTGATCCAATGACCCCTGGCTAACTTAAATCAATGGCCCTATTTCTCCTGAGCTTGCACCTTAAAATAATCCTCATAACTCCCCTGCTACTTCTGCGAGATCTGACGACTCGTGGGACTTCGTGAATTCTCCACAGAGAATTCCAACCATCCTCTTCCTTCTTGACGATTCGACGAAATGAACCAAGTATTCCTCCGCGAAAACTTTCCCACCTGCATGCAAATGTGCAACACCTGATAAACACTTCACAGCAAAGGCTTCTTGTGCTTCTCTTTGATGATTACTCGAAGGTCCTATGCCTCCTGAGCTTTCTCTCAGCTTCGAGTCTTAAAGAAGACTCTTGCACGCACTCCTTGCAGCAACCTTCAAACACTTCAAGTGTTGAACTCCTTTCGACTTTGCGCACTCCCTGCAGCAACCGTCCGTCAATGGTTTCTCAGGTTTCAAACCCTAAAAATTTACTCGGCCTATGAACTCCTTACATGGCTCCTGTGTCCAATTGCACTTCTGTGTGAATGAGAACAAAATATAAACTATTTGAGCCTTCAGAGACGCAACTCTGAATTCTTGTCAACGCACTCCTTGCGGACAACTTCTACTGCACTCCTTGCAGGAACTCTTGCTCAGACAGAGAAACAATTGAAACTCATTCGTACTTCCTCTTCAGACTTCAAACTCAAAACATGAAATCATGTACACAACATATAAAGAAAATGTGTAACAGGAAGTAAACATCTATGAGCATAACATTCAACATCAATACACAGAGAACAAACACGATGCCATGAATTTGAATCAAAGCTACTTTCATTAATTCAAATCTCTGTACATGGGTGTTTTTGCACAGCTCTCTGCTCTCTTCTATGCTCTTCATACACTAATTACCATTATGTTACAATACATAAGGAGGGTGTCTATATCCCATTTCCCTCTTGCGCTCTCAAGCTGTCAAATCTATATATTCAATTCTATCTACTTTTATTTACTATTATAAATGCCTTCACCTACTAAGGACGAGAGAAGATTGCTCAAGGTCCTTTACATTTTATAAGTGCACTCCTTCTTAATTGACTTATTTAAGATTGACGCATTAACTTTAAGAGGATTTCAAAATTTTGTTGGGCGCTTGTCCAGCTGTCCGAAGGTCTCCGCGCTGGCTCGCTTGAGATGCTCCTGCATCATACTCCCTCACTTGAAAATTTTCATGGGCTCCTTTCTATGAGCTCACGCACGGTCTTTCCATGCCTCTAGATCTCTGCTTCATTCTCCCAGCTAGCATCTTCAACTGGATGGCCCTTCCATTTGACCAAATACTCAAAGTATTCCTTTCCCCTAGTCTTTCTGCTCACTCTTTTATCCAGTATGCACTCCATCTGTGGTTTTTCTGCAACTGGCATCTGCTTTCGCCACTGTACCTCTGGCTGCTCACTTTCTGTCCCTGCTTCCTTAGGTTTATATGGGTACAAATCTGAGACATTGAATATCGAAGAAATTCCGATCCGATCGGGTAATTCAATCTCTTAAGCATTTGCCCCAAATTTCTTCAAGACCTTACATGGTCCAATTTTCTTCATCTTTAGTTTATTATATGTTCCTCTCGGGAACCTTTCCTTTTTCAAATGTGTGAGAATAAAATCACCAACTTTGAACTGAAGTTGTCTTCTGTGCTGATCTGCTCTCTGGTTATTTTCTTGGGTTGAACTCTGCAATTGCTCCTTCACCCGGCTGTGAAGTTCCTTCATCGCCTCTGCGAACTCTTCTGCACTAGCGCTCCTAGTCGTAGTCTGTTCTGAATCCCTCAGCTCAGAAATTCCTCTCGGCTGCATGCCATAAACAATCTGAAGTGGACTCTGCCCTGTGCTTCTGTTAACTGAGTCGTTATAAGAAAATTCTACCTGTGGTAATATGTTGTCCCACTAGTTGTGGTGTTCTGCCACCAGGATTCTCAGTAAGTCTCCCAGACTTATGTTTACCACTTCTGTTTGCCCATCCATCTGAGGATGATAAGCTAAACTAAATGACAAGTTTGTTCCCAACTTCTTCCATAAGGTCCTCCAGAAATGTCCTATGAATTTCGTATCTCTATCCGAAACTATGATTCTTGGTAAGCCGTGAAGTCGAATAACTTCTTTGAAAAACAGGTTCGCAATGTGAGTTGCATCACTGGTTTTCTGACATGGAATGAAGTGTGCCATCTTGGAAAATCTATCCACCACCACAAAGATTGAATCAAAACCTCTTTGTGTTCTTGGCAACCCCAATACAAAATCCATGCTAACTACATCCCACGGATACTTAGGTATGGGCAATGGTTGATAAAACCCTGCATTCTGTCTCCTTCCCTTCGAATGCTGGCAAATTCTGCATCTGTCCACGAATCTCTTGATGTCTTCTCACATTCTAGGCCAAAAATATGACTCATTCAGCTTTGTGAACGTCTTGTCATGACCAAAGTGTCCTGCCAATCCTCCACTATGTTTCTCCTTCAACAAATTCTCCCTCATGGAGCATTTCAGAATACATAGCTGATTACCTTTAATTAGTAATCCTTCCTGGATCATGTATTCTTCCCATTGGCTTCTATCTCTGAGAATTGGATTCTCAGCTGCTTCATATGCCTCTTTAAAATCTGGATCATCTGCATACATGTCCTTGAGATCATCAAAACCCAATGTTTTGACTTTGAACTCTTGCAATAGCAAACACTTCCTGCTCAAAGCATCAACAACTTTGTTAGCAGTACCAGAAATATGTTTAATCAAAAAAGTGAAATTTTGCATATATTCCACCCATTTTACATGTCTTTGATTCAACTTCTCTTATTGAGTCACAAATTGCAATGCATGATTGTCACTGTATAAGACAAATTCCTTCGGAATCAAGTAATGTCTCCATTTTTTCAATGCCTGTATGATAGCATAAAACTCCTTATCATAAGTGGAGTACTTCATTTTCGCTTCATTCATCTTCTTGCTGAAGTATGCTATCGTCCTGTCTTCTTGACTCAAGACTGCCACTATTGCAAACCCACTTGCATCACATTTCACCTGAAATGTCTTCTCGAAATTAGGCAGCACCAAAATTGGTTGTTCCGTGATCTTCCTCTTCAACAGATTAAAACTCTTTTCAGCTTCTTCTATCTAGTGAAAAGACTTATGTCTCTTCTTCACTGTATCCATCATTGGTGCACTAATTCCACTGAAATTCCTGATGAATTTTCGGTAGAAACTAGCCAATCCGTGAAAAATTCTCACCTCAAAGATATTCTTCGGTGATGGACAATTCTTAATCACTTCCACTTTATCTGGATCCATCCTCAATTTATCTGCATAAATAAAAAACCCCAGATAAATGAGCTCTGTCTTCATGAATGAGGACTTCTTCATGTTTATCAACAGCTTCTCCTACTGTAATTTCTGCATCACTGTAGCCAAGTGTTTCAGATGCTCTGCCACTGTTTTACTGAAAATCAATATGTCATCCAAATACACTATGAAAAATTTTCTGATGAACTCCCTCAGGACTTTGTTCATCAATCTCATGAAGGTACTTGGCGGATTTGTTAAGCCAAACGGCATAACAAGCCATTCATAAAACCCTTCGTTGGTTTTGAAGGCTATCTTCCATTCATCACCTTCTCTCATGTGAATATGATGATAACTGCTTTTCAAATCAATCTTTGAAAAGAATTTTGCTCCACTCAAGCAATCCATTAGATCATCCATCCTTGGCAATGGGAATCTGTACCTGACGGTTATTTTTTTGATCACCCTCGAGTCAGTACACATCCTCCATCCTCTGTCTTTCTTTGGACTGAGTACTATTGGAACAGCACATATACTCAAGCTTTCCCTGACCAAACCTTTGTCCAACAAATCCTGGACTTGTCTTTTGACCTCCTCATTCTCTTGCGACGTCAATCTGTACGCAGCTTTGTTTGGTAAACTGGCTCCTAGTATGAGATCAATATGATGACTCACACTTCTAATCGGTGGCAACGAATGAGATAGTTGGTCCACTACTATGTCAGTGAACTCTTCCAGCAGTTCCTGAATTTCTTCTGGTAAATCATCTACCCTTGTGCTGGTCAAAACAATCTTCAGTTTCCTGACCACAATGAATTGTGGTTCTTCTTTCTTCTTAACCTCTGTAAGAAGTTCCTTCCCACTCATGAGAAGTACAATGTTTCTTACTTCAGGTTTCACTTCTTTATCCTTGATTGGAAGCAGCATGTGAGTTCTCCCATTCTTCTCTAGGGTGTATGTGTTCATTCTCCCATCATGAATCACATTCCTGTCATATTGCCATGGTCTACCCAGCAATAGATGACAAACATCCTTGGGAATAACATCACAAAGTATCTTATCATTATATCCTCCTATATTAAATTCAACTAAACATTGTTTAGTGACAGTTACCTGATGTCCTTTTTGTAGCCACAAAACTCTGTATGGGCTTGGATGATCAATCGTCTCCAGCTCCATCTTTTCTACCATTTCTGTAGAAACGAGATTATTCGTGCTACCACTATCTACGATGGCCTTGCATACCTTGTCCTTGGTCTTGCAAGCAGTCCAGAAAAGTCTTTTTCTTTGGACTGAACTCCCCACCTCCTTCTCTGGTGTTAGAAGATATTTTCACATCATCAGTGATCTTCTGCCTTCAGCATCTTCTGCCTCAACATCCCGCCTTTGTGCTTCCGCGATGTGAATCTCTCCTCCTTCTTTCTTTTTATATGGGCACTCATAAGACTTGTGCCCATTCTTTCCATGTGTGAAGCATGTTATTACTCCACCTCTTCCTCTTCCTCTACCTTTGGTACGAGGAAAAGTATTATTATCAGCATACTCTCCTCTCTGCTCGGTATGTTGCCCTCTTTGTTCAGCATATTGCCCGTGCTATGAGGTTCTACCTATCTCAACTTGAGTTTGAGGTTTCTTCCAGTCCTCTTTGGGTTTCTGGTTTTTATCCTGGGAAACTAACTTGCCTCTGGGCTGACTTCTACCTCGACCTCTTTGACCCTACTTTCGGCTCAGCTTCTCTTCATCTTTCAGACCCGTTTGATAAGAATCTTCCACCATTCAGATGGTCAACATGCTCATCTCATCTTGGATGTCATATCTCAGGCCATTCATCTATCTAGCAACCTTTTCATCATCGCCTTCTCGATGACTTGCCCTGATGTTCACTTTGTAGAATTCTTCAGTGTATTCCTTCACCGACATCAGCTTTTGTCTCAGGTTCTACATCCTCTGAAACAGAGTAATCTGGTAATCTCTAGGGATGAATTTCTCCTTCATCTTCACGATCATTCTAACCCAGCTTTTGATCTTCTGCTTTCCCTTGCAGCGTCTGTCAGCTTGTAGTTCATCCCACCACAATGCTGCATGTCCCTTCAATCTCGTGACAGCATGCTTGACCTTCTTGTCCTCTTCGACATCTTCATAGTCAAAGTATGTGTCTAGAGATCTTATCTAGTCTAGAAGCTCCTCTGCATCTAGGTTTCCCTCATAAAATGGAATGTCCATTTTCGCTTTTGCACCCATTCTTGCAATAGCTCTAATCAATCGTTTGTTTTTTGCATCCTCGAATGCAACTTCTTCTTCATGTTCTACTTCAATTTCACTTTCGGAATCACTAAGATCCCCAACACTGACTGTACGCCTCTGTGATGTTTCCATGTCTTCAAGTCTAGCTCATAGATCACGCATCTCTCTCTCCATGGCTGGATCAGTCATTTGCCTACCTCTTCTTCTCGACATTTCCCTATCCTCTGGTGGATCGGGTGATTGTCTATCTCATCACCTCAACGACATGGTGAATCTTTCTTTTACATGCTACAGAAAGCAAAGAAACTTTATGAGCTCTAATACCAAAACTGACGCAATGCTCCCCTCCAAAACCCGCAGGTTGAAAGGTCAACACGCACAGGATCTTTCTCCTTCCTTGACCCGAAGAGCTCTCGGAAATGGCTCTTCTATTTCCCTTTCGGGAAATCTGCACCGATAGCAAATCCTTACGGGATTCCTCCTTTATGTTCAAGGAAATCAGACTTCATGACTTCATGAATCCTATGGTCGAGTGCTTCATCACTCAGACCCCCAAATCCCAAAGTTCCGAAACTCTGATGTCAAATCCGGCTTGTCGGCTTTCGCGAGCTCGCAAGTCCTGATGCAAGGCTTTTGGGACTTCGACTCACGAAACTCTGAAATGGTCAATGTAATTGACTTTTTACACCCACAATGCACCACCTGTCTGTCTCGCTAGCTGCTATGGCCCCACACACACGTTTCTCTGCCTTTTGCAGCTTCGCGACTTCACGATCTAAAGTACCCAACCTTTGGCCTTCCACTTCATGATCTCTGAATTCACGAGATCTCTGGATCTCTGCCACCTATCCTTATGACTGGACAGCTCTAATCTGCTCGCCACTTCGCTGCTTCATGAACCTTGATACCAAGTCTTCGACTCTTCCATTCACGAAATCCCGATAGGTGATTTTACAAGTGATCCAACGACCCTTGGCTAACTTAAATCAATGGCTATGTCTCTCCTGAGCATGCACCTTAAAATAATCCTTGTAACTCCCTTGCTACTTCTTTGAGATCTGACGACTCGCAGGACTTCACGAATTCTCCACAGAAAATTCTGACCATCCGCTTCCTTCTTGATGACTCAACGAAATGAATCAAGTATTCCTTCACGAAAACTTGCCCACCCGCATGCAAATGTGCAACACCTGCTAAACACTTCACAACACAAGCTT
The DNA here is from genome assembly GCA_032191745.1 of Picea mariana. Classification (NCBI taxonomy): domain Eukaryota; kingdom Viridiplantae; phylum Streptophyta; class Pinopsida; order Pinales; family Pinaceae; genus Picea; species Picea mariana. Next base: position 142,110 of record JASDQU010100292.1, on the reverse strand, counting down.
CCTGTGCTTCTCTTTGAAAATTACTAGAAGGTCCTATGCCTCTTGATCTTTCTCTTAGCTTTGAGTCTTAAAGAAGACTCTTGCGTGCACTTCTTGAGGCAACCTTCAAACACTTCAAGTGTTGAAATCCTTTTGACTTTGCGCACTCCCTGCAACAATAGTACCTCAACGGTTTCTTAGGTTTCAAACCCTGGAACTTTACTTGGCCTGCACACTCCTTGCACGGCTCCTGTGTCCAATTGCACTTCTGTGTGAATGAGAACAAAAGATAAACTATCTGAGCCTTCATAGATGCAACTCTGAATTCTTGTCAATGCACTCCTTGCGGACAACTTCTACTGCACTCCTTGCAGGAACTCTTGCTCAGACAGAGAAACAATTGAAACTCATTCCTACTTCCTCTTCAGACTTCAAACTCAAAACATGAAATCACATACACAACATATAAAGCAAATGTGTAACAGGAAGTAAACATCTATGAGCATAACATTCAACATTAATACACAAAGAACAAACACGATGCCATGAATTTAAATCAAATCTACTTTCATTAATTCAAATCTCTGTACATGGGTGTTTTTGCACAACTCTTTGCTCTCTTCTATTCTCTTCATACACTAATTACCATTATGTTACAATACACAAGGAGGGTGTCTATATCCCGTTTCCCTCTTGCGCTCTCAAGCTGTCAAATCTATACATTCAATTCTATCTACTTTTATTTACTATTATAAATGCCTTCACCTACTAAGGACGAGAGTGGATCGCTCAAGGTCCTTTACATTTTACAAGTGTGCTCCTTCTTAATTGACTTATTTAATATTGATGCATTAACTTTAAGAGGATTTCAAAATTTTTTTGGGCGCTTGTCTAGCTGTCCGAAGGTCTCTGCGCTGGCTCGCTTGAGATGCTCCTGCATCAATAGTCATTCCTTCCAGTAATTTCAAGGATTCTTCCACACGAGCGCAAAGGTGATTTTGATGACTCCCTTTGCATAACATACATGGGAACTTGAATCTACTTTTCTTTTTCCCAACTGTATCGTGACTAGTTGACGGGAGGTTGTCAACATGTTGTTCAGAGGCTGATGACATGGGTTGGCGAGGGTGTATAGACCATGCTTATATAACCTTGGATAGAATGGGGAAATCCTTAAGAAGATGGATACCCTTACAAATCCTTCAAGGGTACTTGGGCTTACGGGTTGTTTGGGTGATCTTAGCATCATCAACACTCCCATCATGATTAACAGTAATTGGTTTCTTTCCAACATGTCTGGCAGTGGTTAGAAGTTTAGACCCTTGTTGATTTTTCTTCTTCTTCTTCTTCCTTTTCTTCTTCTTCTTCTTATCCACCAAGTTACTAGCTTAATATCTTTAACTTGGTGAAGAAGATGAAAGGGAAGAATACCTTGCAAGTGAAGAAGGTAAAGGAGATACTACTAGTGAAGAAGGTGAAGGATCAACATGAGGTTGATGCTCGTGGGGAGAAGTGCTTACAATTGAAGAATTAACTGCATTCGGGATTACCTGAGTGGAAAGAAACCATACCGGTAATCCAATTGTGAGACCTGGAAGGCTCAAAGTAGCGATGTGAGGAGAACCAATGTTTCCATAAGAAAAAAAAAACAAAAGTTTCCCCTGGATCAGGGGTTCCTTCATTGGTCATTTTTGGAACTAACGCCTTTAAAAAAAAAATCCAATCTAGAGTCCTCTAGGGAAAACAAACAGCACACGCTAAAAATATAGTAAGAAAACAAGAAAACAAAACCTTCTCACAATGAGCACACTAGTTGGTGATGAAATCCAACATCGTGGGAACAAAGTAAGAAGGAGATGAGATAGAGCGAGTGGAAAAGTTACATTGACGACCTTCTTAATGGACTTGTGCCTTGGTGCAAGCTCCCACACATAATTGTGGGTATACCCTCCAAGGATCCCGAGTGAGTTTGGCCAACGTTGATTCTAGGTACCATGAGGAATTGCCCCTCCACAATCACCTTGTGTAAAGACCCTAAATAGATAGGCCACTAAGGTTACCAACTACTACAATGATGCTTGGGGAAACAGTCGACAGTCCGATCCATGCGCAAAGGCAGGGCATCTAGCCTGAAATCAACTCGAAAGGCTTCCACTCATCATTGTGGGTATACCTTTCAAGTGACCCCCATAATACGCACAATATCTACACCAAGACCAACAAAGCAGGGTGAGTAACTTTGTCATTCTCAATGCGACCTTGTGATTGGCCCTTTTGTTAGTAGGGCTTCCCAGGACAAAATGTAGTGAGTGGATTTCACCGCTCCCTAACGCAATATTCTATGTTTGTTTGCATCTTTGGAAAGTTATCTTTCACACCTATTCCAAATCCCTACAACTAATGTAATGTAGGTTTGCTACCAGAAAATATAAAAATGTCTAATCAAATTTTATAAGCACTTTATTTTATGGTTGTTGTTACTCAAAAGGAAAATGGCATGGACAATATGATGTTTTGACCAACTCAAAAGCTATGCAAAGAGATGAAGATGCAATCTTTTCATTTCGATGAAATCTATGCTACGAGAAGGAGAAAAAATTAATCATTCCCATATGCACAATGTCCCAAAATTTTAAAACTAATCAATAGCAATATCTTCAAGAAATGATACAAATAGACTGTACACCAATACATGATTAGTTCCCCACCCCCTGGCCATGAGGGGGGAAATTTTTCAGAATTTAATGCCAAAAAATGCCAAGAATAATGCAATTTCTCTACTTCAAATGCAAGGATTCCCCCAATTTAATATAAATCAAGAAATTAAAACTTTTTGTTTCAAAGATAGCTTAAAGCAATAGGAAATCGACATGAAACAAAGAAACCCAATCAATTTTCTCTTTTAACATGAACTATTCAATAAAAGAAAAAGAGGTTCTTTCACCAAACAATTCTAAAGAAAAGACAATGCTTTGTAACTGAAAGACACTCAAAGCAAGAGACTAAATATTTCAAAAGAAAACAAAGCAAAGATGGCTAAAACTAGTTTCAAACATGTCAAGCAGACTATAAACAGATCATAATCAAACCCAAAAATTCACCCCAAAACCAAATCCAAAGTCTGGGTAAGGAAAAAACCATCAAAAATCAAAATTTTCACAATTTCCGTAGGGCTCTAGACTAACATAGTGCAAAAATCCCTGATTTCCGCAGGCCAAAGGACCAATACAGTGTGGAAACAATGCAATGTGTCAAAAATTTAAAGTGTGGAAATCTTATATCTCCACACTGTCCCTCGAAGCAGGGTGTGGAAATAAAAGTAAAAATGGTAAAATAAAAAGTAAGAAGGTTTTTCTAGTGTGGTTTAACAGTCAGAAAGTCAAGATGGATCTCCCAGTGACTCAGAAAAAAAAAAAAACCCAGTTAATCAAAGCAAGAAATCAAGAAAAACTAGGAAAACAATCCGTTCCTGAGTGGAGTCGCCAATTTTGTTATCGGGCTAATTGTTAAGTGTGAACACAAATCAATCCCCCTAGATTCACTATGAAACTAGAACAAAACAAGACCATACACTACTCTTTCTTTAGTTTTCAATTATCAAATGAGAAGTGGATATGGAACACACCTTTTAAATATTCAAGATCCAACTTTACCAATGCAATCCAAGCTCCATCCCGAGGTTTATGAGAAATATCTGCAAATAAACACAAGCCAACGAAGACAAGAATAACAGAGTGTATTTGATATGAAACTATGTACGTGATCAAGGAATCATACAATATGGAYGAATAACATTCATATATGAAAGAAAAATATATCTATATTAAATAATGTGGAAGAAAGATACAACCATATGCCTTGATGTTGTCAGGTTCCTTCCAACAGTTCCTTGATTCGCACAGACTTCTTTCTCCAAGGATTTTGAGACCATAGATCTAATAGCTACTCACAATCTATCTTGACAAAGAAAATCTCAAATCCACTCTAACCAAGCTAGCAATCTTAAGCCAAAAAAAACTCAAACCCTCATCAAGCTAACTTTTTCCATGAGATTTCCTCTCCTTTTATAAGTTGAAGAGGATAAGGTGAGGAGGTTAGGATGATCCCACTAAATCATGAAAGCAAGTAAGATCCAAACCATTCATAGGCCACCTCACCATAGAAGATTATCCTTCTAGAAGMATCAAGAAAATGCTCATTTTTCCCATGTACGAAGGTTGTCACACCCTAGCTGTAATGCAGCCTACGGAAACTCCACAACCTAGCTATAGAGCAAGGTGTGGAAATTAGGAATTTTCGCACCCTATGTATAGTGCAACCTATGGAAATCCTYWTTAATAGGGTTTCTACAAAGGAAAATACAACTTATTCTCTCAAGCAAAGTTCTTCTCCCTTCTTTCTTGAGGAATTCAAACCGTTGAACCCTCTGAAGGCAACATATAGGTTTACATCATTAACGGTCATAAGGGTAACGAAAATAATGTGTAATAGGCCATTGAACTGTCGATTTCTGGTTGTTGCATTTCCTCTTCCTCTTCACCAGCACCTAATTCCTTTCTAGGTTTATCCTTCTGAACTTGTGTTCCCACTTGGTCGAAAAATTTGATGTCTAGAGTGCTTCCAGCCTCATGGTCGCCTTCCATGGGATTTGGGATCACATCGTCGAAAGCTGGAGCAGATGTTTCCCTTAGTTCTTCTTCTTCTCTTATTGGTATTGGTGTCATGCAGGAGACCTCTGAAATTTCCTCATCATCATATATGGTAATTAAGTCTATGAGAAAATTAGGCACACCCACCCCACTTGATGCTCTTGTTATCCTTCGTTAAACTGTAGTGGTCACCGATGACCCTTCTTGTGGGAAAACAGAATTGGGGTTTTCTTGATCGACAGTTTCCTCTGGGGGAGTTGTCTCTGAGCTGTTTATCTCTTCTCCATGATTGCTTGGGTCGAACAGGGTAATCCTCAAGGGTTATATCAAAGGTTTGAGTGGGGGATCTTCTTCTTCCCTTTGTATGGCTCTTTGGGATTCTTCCAGTAACAACATCCCCCTCCTTCCTACCTATGCTACTTCTATTGTTCTTCTTTCATCTCTTACCCTGAAAGATTCTTAAGTTGTCTACTCTATTTTCTCAACCTTCTCATCCAGGGACATCTCTTTTAACTTAGTCATATTCAGGTTGGCCCTTATTTGCAATACTTCCTCCAAGTCTTCAGTGCCTTCAGTGAAGATTTCATCTTAAAAATTATCATAACCATACGACCAATAGGAGGATACTTGCACCACGTGATGGGGAACTAAGCTCTTGGGATTGTGCTTACTAAATCAACATGTATGAAACCAGTACTCGAGTTTATTCAACCCCTTCTATTTCGCATGGGTAGTGTATCTGACCATGTAAAATCCTATGTGGAAACCATAGGGAATGAAATATCTCTTCTTGTCTTTGACCAGGGAGGCATTGTAGCCTTACAAGATGGTATAGTAGTAGATATCCCCCAAAATGAGGTGATCTGGGACATGAACAGGGAACATTTGGGGTGCACTAGTAGCTCCGAACACTCTAATATAAGTGCTAGTTTCTTCGAAGTACTAGTGGAAAAAAATTTCTATCATATTCTCTGTCGCCACCAAAATTTGAGGGCACTCTTTTCTAAAGATGATGAAGTAAACCCTGGATAGGCACTCATCGCATATTAAGGCATATGATCTCTTGTATAGATTTTCCCACAATATGCTGAAATAGACATGTACAAGCAATTCAGAAATATGCCAGCTCAAATTCATACCTGCAAAAATGTTCCTTGTGAAAATTACATCCAGCAAGTAGGATTCCATGTAGAAGGTTAGAACCTATCCTTCCTTTGGTGTCTAAGCCTGTGAAATATTTATATTGAGCTGCATGGAGATAATGGCTCCTAAATTGAAGTTGTTCCCCGAAATTGCCACGGTGTATGCTAAGGGAATCCATGCCTCTGAAAATTTGGAGAAATCTGTTTCTCCATATATCTGAAATATTAATGCCATCATATACATTTATGGGTCTCAGATATTTACTGTGTTGTACCAACCAATGCTCCTATTTGTGATTTTCTTATCTTCTTTCCACCACGAGACTAGAAATTGGCTAGTATCATGAACCTCGTAGAACTTGACCATGAATTTTGTGTTTAGCTTTTCCTTTGAGTCTCTAATTTTGCAGTACTTCTACACCTCTGTTGAAAGGAAAACACCAACACACTTTCCTTGCTCATTTTTTGTGGTGCAGTTCACCATGCTAGCATGGTTAATTAGCCATCCCCAGGTCTCTATGTAGGGTATAAATGGGGTCCAGATAGCTACCCTATGCATATTTTACCTTTGAATGTTTGGAAACACCTCATCATCCAATATTCAGACATATGGATTGCTATGATGTGTGAACTTAGGGTAGTCCTACTGGATAATTTTGTTGTACAGGTCACCCCAATGTGGGAGCACCACTTTAGAACTTGTGTTCTCTTTTGTGTCATCGAACGTAAGAGGCTAGATAAATTGCTTCTTGGTGGACGTTCGGATAATCGATTCTATATTTGAGGCAAAATCCAACCCCCTTGTAGCACTTGGCATAGATCCTTCCCGGACCTTTGGTTCCTTTAGTTTGGGCGTCCTTGGTAAGTTCCTGTTTGTTGGCTTTCTTGGAGGCATTTTCTGCAAACAAACAGAGTGAGATAGCAACCTATAAAAGTATTATAGACTCAATTACAAATGTAGAAATGATAAAGATAATGCATACATCTTCCTTGCACAAGATTAACCTAGTTTAGAGTTAAATATTGGCTGTAAGCTCTTCGACGTGTTCTCTCACTCCTTCGACTACTCCGGGGAATAAAATATTTGTGCACAGAATGTCTCATTTGAATATGTCTTTGTAATTTAAATGGAGAGAATACATATCTTGTCACATCAGTTCTTAAATTCAAGGATGTAAATGTGCCCTGCACAATCCATCACTAAATCTGAACCATGCTCAAGATTAAATGCAATGCAGACTAGCGATGTACGAGCAGGTTACTTCATAGTTCATTGGTAGATTCAAACTTCTATTGTTTGGTCGACACGTGGGATAGTAACGTGGGTTGAGAGAAAAAGTAATTGGCCTCTTAAATAACAAAATTCGATCTTATCCCTACCGAAAGTATCCCATCAAAGTATTGAGCCTTCTCATATTTTCAACACTGGTATGATCGGCGTTGGGGGAAAAAGGTAGGGTCTTGAAATGGAACCAAAGCATAGAGTGTCCAGGATCATCGATGTAGAATGTGGAAGGTTCGATGAAAACACCCCGTCGTATGATGTCCTATCAGTCTGTTGATATCAAATGAGTGGATCGACGTCGGTTCTTTTCTTAAACATTTTTCGTTGATACCTTTAGCCGAAATATCTGATGCTGACCTAAAACTCTGTACAGTGCTGACATGGAAATGCTGACTTGGAGATACATACATGACATGGGGAACATCAAGAGATGACGTAGGGAAAATAGGCTACGCCGTACAAACTGCTTACACAGAAAAGACATGTGATGATTGATTTCAACCTTTCTGTGGGAAACGTTCCTTCAACATCAGTAATTTCCTTTAGACATAAGTCTGTTTTATGCACCATATTCTATTGACTTCGAAATTGTAACGATGATCGGAGATCGCTGATCGGTGAAGTGTTAAAGTGAAAATTTCTGCAGTTTTGTCTCTCGAATTCTTTCGATGTCGAAGATGTGTCGGCGATCGGAAATCGGTGATGGCAGTTTTTTCCATTTGCAATTTACCTCTCAAAACTTGTTGATGTTGAAGCGTATCGATGATGTTAAAATACTATCTTATAGGCCAAATTTCATCGATCAACAATTGTTAAAAATTTTAACCCGTGCACCTTTCGGGCCTATCATGCATTGTTACTTAGAAAAAATAAATCTGTCAAAACCAAACAAAATGGCCGATGATAAGGTTTAATGACATAAAAGAAAAAGAAAAAACCATTCATCCATGATACAGACTTTGACTTAGAAAAATGAAAAGTGGTATCCAACAAGAAAAAGATTTCTCAAATACTTTTAGGGTGTGTTGAATGCTCAACACACCCAAGATGGCTTATGGGTGACTGCAGGAAGTAGATGTCCGCAGTCATGGAAGGGATTGGGGATGTTATTTTTAATAATTCTCTATTTTAACATGCATTCTACCACAACATTCATTAGATCTACCATTTTACTCATTCAATATCATCTATTCTACATACTTATTTTAATCCACATTGTAAATAAATCCTAACAATTGCATTCATCTAACCATTCATTCATTATAAAGGATATAAAATAACACATCACACATAAATACACCATTTACCGTGGTTCACCCCCTTGGGCTATGACCAAAAATATTGGTTCCAACGCGTTGTTTCCTTTTCTCTTTATCATGCTAGCCTTCCTTCTTTTCTGGCATGTGTTTATTCCTTTGTTTCATTCTTCCTCTCTTATTTCTCTTAACTCCCAAAATTTATTTCTCCAATAGGCCCCCAACACTAAAATGTGGCTTGTCTCGAGCCACTCAGGTCATGTGTTCCCTTTTCACTGATTTCTCCAACTCCTGGAACTGCTTCGCTAGTGCATCCACCTATTTCTTGGCCTACGCACTTTTGTTTGTCAAGTCGTCAGTGGAAAAGATGGTAAGTGCTGAAAAAAACTAATATCCCTAACTTAAACAAGAAATTAGAACAAAACATAGCAGAATACAAGTTTATCCTTAGATTTCATTGTAATGTAAACTAGTTCAAAGAGGGATAAATGACATACCATTTAAACATCATTTGATCTTTGATAGTGTTGTCCTTTCTCTTTCTTTAAGTTTGTGGGATGTTAAACCTATTAAGAAGCACAAACCAAAAAAGAGAGAGAGACAAATATATATATTCCAATGAAAGCCATGCATAAGATCAAGGAGTTATGCAATAAAAATGGAGACACTTTTATAGGGGGATAAATGTATTACTACATTATATTGATGAAAGTGGAGAATAAAACCTATGCCTTGATGTTGAAAGGCCCCTTACAATGGCCCTTTTCCTCAACACACACACCTTTTCTTCAATTATTTTGATGAAGAGTATTCACAACCTGACTTGGAAAGCTAAAGAAAATCCATCACAAGCACAATCTTCGACAGAATTCTTCATGTATAAGCCAACCTAGCCTTTCTCATGAGAGATCCCTTCTTATATAGAGTGAAGGGGAAGTGATGAAGGGGTTAGGATGATCCCACTAAATCAGAGAAGTGGGTGAGATCCAAACTTATTAGATTCCACTTCATCCTTTCGAGGATTCCATTCTAGAACCTTTAAGAAATTCTTCTTTTTCCTTTGTTTAAACATTGTCGCACCATAAACATGAGCAACCTGTGACGATTCTGCAGGACACTATGGTGCAACATGCAGCAATATGACATACTAATACCCTTAACACTAGCAAGGTGCAACGATCTCTCTTAATAGGGTTTTTCAATAAGGAAAAGGTAATTTCACCTCTCAGGGAAAGTCTTATTTATTCAATAGCCTTCAGGGAATAGTAAAATGATCTTTCTTATAACTGGAGATACAAATATCATCAATGTTCACTAGGGTGATGAAAATAATGTGTAACAAAATTCCCCCCAAAGTATGAAGTTGGTGACACATGACAACTGAAATACTTTGTAGAATGTGTGTGCCGAGATCAAGGAGCACATTAGTCGAAAACCTGTCAAAAAACAAGCATATGCATAATAATATTCCATTTACTAAGGTAGGCATTCCCATACTCAAACTACAAGTGACCCTAAGCATAARTTTCAAGTGAGTCATGGCCACCAATCATACACTGTGGATCCATGTCATTATGATTCAACATAGTCACGAGAAATACACTATGTATATATGGTATAAAGATTCAAATTTGGACATAGMCATGAGAAATACACGGTAGATCTATGTATCGATACAGACTTATGAATACTCCCTAACAACTTGGATTTATGTGACAATATCTAGGGTCTTCATTTCCATCATCCCGAAGTACCAATATATCCATGTGATTACAGGTGTCGAAGTCGAACATGGTAGAAACCACTTGATTACYGGTCATTAATGGATACCATTAACAAGTGTGAGGGAAATCATCATTAATGTCAATGACTCCCAAGGTATTCTAGTACAATCCAACGAGTGTGAATTAATGATATGAAGTTGAACACTCGATGGAATTTTCCAATCAAGGGCCAATAATGTGAACCCACTATCGAAAATGAGGAAACCTGCCATTGAGGCATGCAAGATCCAAGGTACCAAATAGTTTCTAAGACAAATTCTTGGATAATGAGTTGAAGTCAACAGGAAAAGACTCGTCATAGGAGGGCCTTAATGTATCCCCCGTCAATGACATGAAGCATGTAACAGATTTGAAGTAGATCAGAGTATAAAGTGATTCATGACTGACTCAGGGAAGGCCGACATGGTAAGATTTTGAGGAGTTGCAGATGGCCGACTCGATAGAAGGCTTGTTTAGGTTTAAATTCTCTTGAACATATGGACAACACAATGATTTTCTTGGCAACATTGAATCAAGGAGGACCAATATACAGACTTGCAGATGATCAAATGATAGAAAAATGGATTTCCCAACCCAGATACAACAATGAAGAGGGGTGTCATGTTCAAGAGCTACATACTGCCACTAACATAGATACAAATATACGTTTCTTTCCCAATTTTCCCCCACTATTTCTGGAAATTACCTCTTTGTTTTTACACAAGCTTGAGGAGGATAACATATGCTTGAAATGTAAGCTCATCCTTCAGATGAGTCCCTCGGAGTATTTTTAATGAACCTTAGGAAGGAGTGGTTTGGTCCCATATGGGCCTTTTCATGCTTGTTTTACGAGTCCAAAGAAAGAAAACTCGAGGGTTTTTCATGTTTAGAGAGTCTAAAAAATATTTAAAAAAAAATCCAAAATATCCTTTTTTGTAAAGTAGTTTAATGAGACTGAAAAAGAGATAATCTACCACTCATCCGACGTTTTCTTCACATACTTTTACGAGCATGAAAAGAACAAGATCGCTTGGCTACCTTTTCATGTTTAGGGAGTTTGAAAAGAGCTTAAAGAGGACTCCAGGGGGGTTCCTTTTTCATATAGCCTTTATGAGTCCGAAAAAGTGATAAAAATTTACTCGGTTACATTCTCATAGTTTTACGAACGTGAGAAAGAACAAAGACTAGGATCGCCATTTTTTACTGAAAAAAATTTAAAGCATATGTACATCAAATGATTACGCAAAAACATGTAAAAAATGATCAAAATGGGTTGATCCATATCAAATTTCCAATCGCCAGACCTATATCCTGTAATATTGACACTTTCAAAAGTTCATTAGGTTTTAACATAGGTGAAAAATAGTAAAAATTAATTTTATTTTAGGTTAAAAATGGTAAAATAGGTTAAATAAGTCAAAAACAAGTTCATTTTACCATTTCACTTGTATTTTCACCAAAAACTAGTGCCAAAACCCTTTTTTTCCTCCGATATTCAAGTGAAGATTTCGATATGATCCGTGGATGATTTCTCGAGCCGTCTCCATGAGGTTGGTGCTATTCCTTCCCTCTCTCTTTCTATAACAACATTTTTCGGTTTTTATGATTATTTTTTGATTTTTTGGGTAAATTTACAAGGGAGAGAGCACCTCCAAATCATCGCGTGCTCCCTATATTGAGAACTACGATGATCTGGGGTCGTCGCAGGGGTTTCATCGGTGGAGTGCGACAACACCGCACTGTGGTAAAATCAGCACCTGCGAAGACCGCAACTCGAAAATAAAAAAGAGAGAAAGAACTAACAAAGCTCCCAATTTTTTATTTTTATTGAACTAATTCATCTTTAAATGTTGCTTGGAAGACTTAGATCATCATGCTTGAATGGTGGGAAAGAGAGCATGAAGAGGAATATTACATAGCAGGGAATGATCCCAACACAGTCATGGCACTTTGGGAGTGTGACTTGCTTAAGTTCTTCAAAGTGCATGGCATGAGGGCCCAATTAGTTCTATTGGAGCACTTAGTTCGAATGTGGGATGTAAATGAACAATTCTTTCATGTTGGGGTACATGCACTCACTTTAGATATGGACGACATCTATTTCTTGACCAGATTATCTCATCATGGGTCTCAAGTGTCACTACCAGGAATCAGAGGAGGAGGTGAACCAATGGATTACTATGTCGCACAACACTACGCGGTTGGTACAAGGAAACATAGTGGGAAAGTTTCCATAAAAGACATCCTCGACTTATATTTGAGGACAATACTCTATACCATTACCTGTGTGGCAAGGAGTGCATCTCCACACATGGCCTTGCAGAGCTATTTTCAGTATTCCATTAAGTTCATGGAGCCCTGAGTATTCAAATGGTGTGAGGGCCTCTTCAAGAATATGAATCAATAATTAACAAAGTGCAGAACCGATCGACTGAAACAATTTGGATATGGATCAATTTTGGTGTCCTTTTTCCTAGAAAGGGTCCCAATTTTTCACCTTCAGCATGTGGATTGGGGTTTTCCCACTCCACAGGATCCTCAGATGAAGATGTTATGACCATATAATTCCCAGCTGGTGTCCGAGTTTCAGAAATTTTATGACGAATTAAATTGTCGCAGAGCTGTGATAAATTTAGAGGAATTGTTTATATCTGGCAGTGTTTGGACGAAGTAGTGGAGATAGGAAGAATAAATCTTAGCCGACCATCGATCTCAAAGGCAGTCTAGAGAAATGGCCAAGACGTGTATCGAAGATACAACTAGCACAAAGATTAAGCGGTCAAGGGCAGGCTGGAGAAAACCATCACGATTTTTTGCAGGACACGTGGCGCCCTTAGAAGTATATCGGAAAGGAGGGTTGTCTAACCAAAACTACCTTTTTCAACCTCCGATGTCAAAGTTGTCAGGCAAGACGTTGACCGTAGATATTGAAATGACCCGGATCAACGGTCGAGGTACAATTCGGCGATCAAAGTAGCACGAGAATTAGCTGACAAGGGGTCGACTGGGGAAAACTGCCCTGGTTTAAATCATGGACATGCAGTGTTCTCTGAGACACATCGGGGCTAAGGTTGGTTCATCTAAAACTACTTTTCTCCAAACCTTGATGGAAATAGATGCTTATAAAAGGAGTGACCCCGAGCATTATTCTATGATTATTTAAAGCAGTCGAATGTTGGGAGATTTGGCGCAAATCTTCCATCCAAATTTTGAAATTCAGGACCGAACCAGATCAGTTTTCTTGTTGCTTATCAGGTATTCTTCACGATGGTTGCCAATCCTGTTTTTTTATCCGTGAGTGAACCAGATACTCCCTCCAGGGAAGATACCCTAATTGACAGAGATTCTGACGTTTTCGACACAGTGACAACAGTCTCACCTATTTCTGTGTCCAAAGAGAATTTGTTGAACAACAACGGATCCCACATATCCTTTCTTGAAGCGGATCGAGCCTCTTTTTCCCCTTATGTTGTAGAAACAATTTTCTCGTTCCCTGAATTCGTGAATTGGTGTGCTGAGAGATATTCCGAGGGAAAAAGAGTCATCCTAAACAAATTAGGGTCAGAAGTCTTGTGTAAAGTAGATGGTCCCTTGCTCCGACATGCCCTAAATGTAACAAATTCCTCCCATGTGGTGTCAAAACCCTTTGAGGAACTGAGAATGATTATGATTTATAGGGAATCCTTGCCCGAGGTAAAAACCCTATTTTTGCAAACCATAGTCAAACCTGAACATCATCTAGAAAGTCTATCCCTGGATTCCAATCTAAGTGTCATGATCATTGACGTCTAGTGGGCTTGCTCTCTACTGAGTCAAATTCTAGGTCTATACAATGACAAGTTTGTGGTAGAGGTTATGTTAGGAATCCTGTTAATTTTCTTCCTATATGGGCAATCAATCCATGTCAGTTTTGATGAATTTATTGCGGAGAACATACATCAATAGCTGGTTAATTTCATCTCATTGAGACATTTCAGATACTACTCTCATCTATTGAGAATGTTTCTAGGATCTAACAATACCGAGCTTCTTGAAGCTACGTCTATTTCGACCAAGTGTAAAAATATCACCATGCTCATCTTCATCAACAAAATCATGTCCATAATATATAGTCTCATTTTCGGTTTAGATTTTCCAAGAGTCCTGGAAGAGATGAAAAGTTCGCTGCAACCGAGTCTGGAGAATGCTATGGGAGATTGGATGTTTTTCACTCAGTCCACTATGATTTGGGTATACAGATGCCAAGAAGGACCTCACCTTTTACCAGTTTTTCTGACTCCTAGGATATTTGTGTTGGAATTTATAAGACAGAGGATCATCTCAGAGACTGAACACTTCCTCAAAGCTCACATGGATTCAAATATGAAATTCCCATTTGTGGTAGGTCCTTTTGTGGTGAAGAGAAAGTCTTGTTTGCCTCAAATTCAGTCTAAACTCAATGAATTTGGGTTCACATAGCTACAAGGAAGAAGATACAATCCGCATTAGGTTATATCAAAGATAATATTGGGAAGCAGACAAGGCCCTTATGAACACGAGCACATTGAAGAACTAGATAAATTGGCCAATCTAGAGACCTACACAGAAATGGAGGTCATCACACTGCATGAACAAGAAAAGTAGACAGAGACTACTTCCCAGCAAAGCTCAACACAAAAACCCTCACCCAGGTTGATTATCAAGGCTCCTAAAATGAGCATCTTCAATAAGAGAAGCAGTTAAGAAGCCCTAGGGTCTAGCGGCCAACAAGACACCCTCAGGAAAATGAGAGCCACATCACCTTTTCCAATTATTGACTAGGAAGAAGAAGAACAAAAAGGAAAGACGTGCATGGAGATGGTAGACACTAAGGTCCAAAACGAAGAGATCAATCCCAAAGACAAACCACAAAACAAAGGTAGCATGAAAGATTTTAGCAGCAGGAAACACATATTTGGCCAGACTCCCTAGACGGTTTATAAATCTAAGGAAGACTTGCTACATCAATATGCAGCGAAATCGAGTATGGCCAATAGCAATATAAAGGATCTTTTGCCCAAAGTGGAAGGGACATCTTAGCGCAAATATCGCCTACTCTCAGTCAGAGATGTCGAGAAAATGACATTCAACATTGCAGTGGACGATAATGATAAGGTATCTAAGTTCAAGGTACACTATGAGAACATCGGCACTCCTGACAAAGTGAAATTCCATAGAAATTTCAGTGATATGTTGTACACTGATTACCTAAACTTAGCTCTGAAATTTGCACGGTTGACAACACATGTATTGAAACTGGATGGACAATTGAAACAAGAAAAGGTGTCCAACAAAGCTTGGATGATGCAGGTAAAAAGATTAGAGTCTGAAGGTCCACAAGGGGTGAAGGCCTCTCTAGACGAAAAGGATAAAATGATTCAAATTTTGAAGAAAAGATTGAAGATGTCACCTATAGACCATCCAAAGACAACAACGTTAGCTTCTTTGGAGCAGGAAAAGGAAACCTTTAGACAAGAGGCTCTAGACTACAAGGCTAAGGTGTTGTAGTTGGAGAAAGAGAAGGAAAGTTGGTCACAGATGCAGGTGACAACATCAGATATAGAGATTATCATACCTGCTAATGCAGAGGATGGATCAAATGTTGAGGGGTTAGTTCGGGCTATGTCCCAGATAAGTTTGAAAACATGCGAGATCAAAGATCTAAAAGAAAAATTAGAAAAACTGAAACAAGAGGCTAAGGTGAAGGACGAGAAATTAGCTCAACTCTACGGAGAGAACCAAGACCTGAAGGAAAGAGTGAACAAGATAAAAACTAGATTGAAGGGTAAAACGCTATTGCAGGGAGCCAAACATGTGATATGGGACGTGATTATTGTAGAGGTTGCTAAATTCATAAGTTATATGAACTTTATCAATGACAAGGACAACATCTCTGCTACAGCTCGAAACAGTTGCGCTATTGTAAATGAAGTGCTAGCGAAGAAGCCCTCAGAATGGGACCAAAATCCCATCAACTTGTTGAATTCCATACCAACCACCGATCTTCAGACCATTTGTTTGAAAGACAAGACCGCTTTAATCATTTCATCCAGGAGAATCATTGCCAAACACAACCTGCTCAGATCAGTTCAGAACAAAGTTGTGCAAATGGACCATAGCATACAAGAGTTTAAAGATGCCTTCGAACAATTGTTTTCTAAAGGCCTCCCCTCATTCTGGGATGGTAAAGTCTCATTGTACAAGAAAGAAGATTACCACACTCTTCTCATGCAATGCAGGATGGACCATTCCAAGTTTGAAGATATGGAAGAAAATTTGAAGGGTCCTAGCTTGGTAGAACACTTAGCTACTAATTTCGAAATTCTGAACAAATTCAAAATAGTGAAAGTCAGCATGCCAATCATGTCCTACACAATGTGCATCGACCTGGAAATTTTGATTAAAGAAATGATGGACTACAAAATCCCCTCTGGCGCGCAATGGAAGGAACTTGTACGATTGGGAAAGAAAAAATGCCACATCCCTGGAACCAACAGATGATCTCCAGCTGTCACCCATCTTACCATACCTAACAGAGGTACAGAGCAGACTAGGTGTAGCAGAAGCAGCCGGGTGGTCAGAGAGAATATTCATGATGGTGAAACGTTTCTTTTTGTTAATTATTGTAAGTCGTTTCGTATACCGAAACTGACATCCGAAACTGTTATAGAAGCTGAAACGTTTCCATTTCAGTTATTTTTTATCAAATTGTATAAGTACTAAGAGGCTTGAATTAGCCATTGTTGGTAGAAGTGTAAGAGCACCTTTTTGGTTGTATCAAACTTTATTTGTAAATTTTCTGAATCTGAATTGAATACAAATGCATAAGATTTTGAAGTCTCTATGAAAATATTCTAACTGGTGGTGATATGAGCTTTGTTTCCTTTCATCGTATGTATCTCCTGTAGCCTGTCATTTCATTTAAATTTTCTTCTGTTTAAATTGGAGATTTTAAAGGCCTAGAATTCGTCCTGCGACGCTCTTGTTCTAAGCAATTTAAACTATGTGATTGTATTCTTAACTTATTCAAAATTCATTTCAGAAATTCTCTAATGTAGTTATTTTTCTTCTTTATCTTCCTACACATCTTTTTATTTCAAGAATAAATCAGATTCATTTCCTTATTTAGCCTTTGTCCTCTAGAGAGTTCTATCAATCTACACATTATCTTCGTTCACTTTTAGAATTTTGACTCCATAGCCCATAGTGTTCTCCTCTTCTTCTCCAGCAACTCTATTAAAAATATCCCAAACAAATCAAATCTAGCCGTCGGTTTCCATAGATATATTAAGTGACGTGAGAGAGCCCTCTCTGAGTTGGGTAGGCTAGTGCCTCAACTCTAAATCCGGTTGAAACAATTACCTCTGTCATTTGTCTATTCAGCTAGACATAATTTACAGAGTGCTAATAGAAGAGATGGGTTGACTTGATGGCATGCCATGGTGGCGTCCCAAACATTACCTATGGTCCTATCTTCTTTGAGTGGCTAAGATGTTCCCCCTTTCTATGTAATCTTAAAAATCCATGTCATGACCTTATACAATGCTATGCTGGACTCTGGAGCATCTCACAATTTGATGCCTAAAGTGGTGATGGACCAACTGGGCGTTGAGGTCACAAGGCCTTACAAGGATCCGTTATCTTTTTATTCAAGGAAGGTGAAATGCCTTAGCATGATAAAGGACATGGTCGTTTCCTTGGCACAAATCCCGGAAAAGAACATGGTGATGGTCGTAGGGGTCGCTGATATCCCTCCGAAATTTTTCATGCTGTTGTCCAGATCATGGGCTGCAAAACTGAAAGGAACCCTCCAGATGGACATGTCATATGCCACGATTCCTGTCTTTGGTCAATACAAAAGATTGTATAAGGAAGTTCTACTGAAATATATGGTCAGCAACAAATCACAACTTACCAACCATCCTATATACTCGGTAATCACTGAGCTGGGGTCTTCCATTTTCTTCAATGATATATGCTTAGGAGAAAAAGAGATGGAAACAGTCCTGGCAGATAAAGGTATACCCAGGCAACAGTCAAAAGAAATCTCAGAACAGCAAGGTGACCCAGAAGATCAGATATGGAAAATGAACTTCGATGGAGCTGCATGTAGAGAAGGAGCTGGAGCTGGCATGTGGATAAATCACCCCACAAGAGATGCAAACTTATACTCTTACAAAATCATTTTTGAATGTACAAATAATATGGTCGAATACGAGGCGTTAATATTGGGATTGAAAGTCTTGGAAGAGTTGGGCGCCAAAAGGATCATTGTACTTGGAGATTCTTAACTCATCATAAATCAAATTAAAGGTATCTACCAGAGAAGACATCCTAGACTAAGGGCTTATAAAAATCTGGTATTAGAACTTCATGAGAAATTTTCAGAATGCAACATTTCAACAATCCCATGAGAGCAGAATCAAGTTGCAGATGCACTGGCCACTTCAGCGGCAGTGTTCAAAGTCCCAATCTTTCCTGAAAAAAGATACAAGGTTGAAGTCAAGTATAGACCGGTGATACCAGATAATATGAAACACTGTCAAGTCTTTGAAGATGATAAACAGATAGAAAGCTTCCTTGGGATGGAAAATGAGCTCGAGAATTTAAACATCGATGAATGTTACGATGATGAAGTAGATGCAGTTGTTTTCACCAAAGAAGGATACTTTGACAATCAAATTGCTGGCAGAGATATCGTGCAGCTGAAAAGAAACGTTATCCCCAAAGGCTTGGTACCATTGGAAAAACTTTTTGATAACAACGATGTGGCCAGAAGTCCAAAGATCATAGTAGATGAAGAGGACATGGAGGACTGTAACATTGGTACTCTAGAAGACCCGAAGATAATTAAATTGTCCAAGAAGCTCAGCCCTAAAGTAAAAAAGAGGTATGTAAAATTGATTAAAGAATTCCCTGATGTTTTTTCCTGGATCTATGATGACTTGAAAGTTTATGATACTAGTATAATCCAACATGTCATCTTGATAAAAGAAGATCACAAGCCATTTAAACAAAAGTTGAGAAGAATAAACCCTCTATTGTTACCATTGATAGAAAAATAAGTGAAGAAACTATTTGAAGCAAAAATCATAGTGTCCCTAAGATTCTCCAAATGGGTAGCAAATCTAGTACCTGTCAGAAAGAAGAGTAGGGAGATCAGATTGTGTGTGGACTTCAGAAATATGAATAAGGTATCTCTTAAAGATAACTACCCTTTTCCCAAAATGTACCACATTCTACAGAAGGTAGTGGGCTCTCAAAAGATTTCAATGTTGGATGGTTTCTTGGGATGCAACCAGATCATGGTACATCCTGATGATCAAGAAAAGACAACATTCACCACACCTTGGGGAACATTCATGTATGACAAGATGCCATTTGAAATTATGAACACTGGAGCAGCATTTCAAAGGGCTATGGACATAGCATTTGTAGATGAAAAATATAAATTCATCGTTATATACTTGGACGACATTACTGTGTATTCTAGTATAGATGAGGAGCACATCAAACATCTCAGAAGGGCGTTCGAGAAATGCAGAAAATTTGGCATATCACTCAACCCAAAAATGTCAAACTTTGCCATGGAAGAAGGGAAACTCTTAGGGCATATCATTTCTAAGAAAGGGATAAAAGTAGACCCTAGAAGAGTTGAAGGTGTTGGACAACTGAGAGGGGAGGGGGGGTGAATCAATTATTACCGTGCTTAAATAGTAATGTTTATTTTAAAATATTTACAAGGCACTCAATGATGATCACAATAATGTAGGGAAATAAATAATGGCACATTCAGCATCAGTCACATATATGAGAAACAAAGAGACAAATATTTCCCAAGGAAACCCATACAGGGTAAAAACCTCTTCTTCCTTATATGATAAGTATTATTTACATTCTTTACATTATCATACATATGAGCACCAACTCATTGTGAGGCTACAACCTCTGTTTTGCAAGCTGCAACTTGCTAAGAGTACCAACTCTCTATTTTTCTCTAGCACCCACTAGAAGGAAGCACCAACTCCCTGGTTTCTCTAGCACCAACTAGAATGAAGAACCAACTCCCTGGTTTCTCTAGNCTACAACCTCTGTTTTGCAAGCTGCAACTTGCTGAGAGTACCAACTCTCTATTTTTCTCTAGCACCCACTAGAAGGAAGCACCAACTCCCTGGTTTCTCTAGCACCAACTAGAATGAAGAACCAACTCCCTGGTTTCTCTAGAACCAACTAGAAGGAAACACCAACTCCTTGTGTTCAAGCACCCGCTTGAACCTCTGAGGACACCAGTCCTCCCTAGCACCTCCCAACCACCCTTGATTATGAATATGAAATACTGAAACCTATTTCAGTGATATAGTGTTCAATAACAGCTTACCAGTCTCATCACTGTTCTACAAGATTGTGCTACATAGACTTCCTCACTATCTTCCAGCATGCATCCGCAACCCATTCAGTTCTCCTTCTTTTTATGCTATGTGAACCATGTCCATTCGCTGCACAGTTCTTCTTCTATTTTGTTCAGCTGCTGCACCCTGATCCTTCTTCATGCATGAATCACCTTCAACAACAACATCCACAACAACTCCAATAGCAACTCCAACAGCAATAGCAACCCAATCTCTTCTTTGTACCGTGTATTTATAGCTTCTGTGCACCTTGAGCATGCAATATTCGCCATTCCTATGCATGCTCATACCGCGCCAATTTCCTCCACATCTCAAGTGCTCTGCCTGATCATCATCGCAACTCTTCAGCTTCTCTGGTGGTTCCCACCATGCATCCAACATCACTAGGTGTTCTACTGAGATTCCTCAGCCTCTCTAGCAGTTGAGACTCTTCATCTTCTCTGGAAAAGTCAAGCTTATCCTTTATTTTTCAGTTATAGACTTCAATGCTCATCCACCTGTCAATCCCTCTAAGAATCGTCTTCCTTTACTAGACAAAGCTTGGAGACTCTTCATCTCCTTTGGCGATCACATAGAGGTCTCTTCGAATTCTCTGGCAGAGACTATCAATGGTTTCTAGAAGTTACACTGTAAGGAACAATATTAGCCCTCCGATTATGCTCAAATTCACCTGCACTGTTGGATTGGCTCCATGCGATCTTGCATTCATTTCTACATTTCGGCATTCGACAATTCAACATTCGGGTGACCAAGTGTGTCGACACTCCTAGTCACAATCTTCGAAAAGGAGCTTGGTTGCTCTAGCTCTTTCCTCCATCTCTTGTCGATGTGACCAAGGGCTGTGACCACAAATTTTATTCAATAATTGCATTTGGTAATTTTGTGTTTCAGCACTTCGGCACTCATGTGGTTATGTCTCTTGCCTCTCCAAGTCACGATTCATGAAACTTCGAAATGGAGTCGGATCAACGGTCCAGAATCTTGGTGTATTGACAGTCCAGATATTATCGTGAGTTCGCATCTCGCGATTCCTATGATGGAGGTTCTTGTCACTCCAAGTTGTGATAGAAAAAGCTTCGAGATGGAGCTTAGATCAATGGTTCAAAATCTTGGTGTATTGACGGTCCAGATCTCATCGTGAGTTCGCATCTCATGATTCTTTTGATGGAGGGTCTTGTCACTCCAAGTCATGATAGGCAAAGCTCTGAGATGGAGCTCAAATTGACGGTTCACGTTCTTGGTGATCCGACGGTCCTAATATTTTCATGATCTCGCATCTCACTGTTCCTTATATGGAGGTTCTCCTCACTCAAAATCGCAATAGGTGAGACTCCGAGATGGAGCTGGATCAATGGTCCAGAAGAAACCTTGATCTGATGGCTAAGATAGTTTCACGATTTCACATATCACGAATTCGAGAGGTTAGGGAACCCCGTTCCTTTGACTTTCCAGTCAGCAACATGACAATATTTCACCACGTGTCCTATGATTTGATGGTCTAGATCTGATCTTGATTTAGCGGCTTAGATCATATCACGATTTCGACATTCTTGTTGCAAAGTGTTTCGACACTCCAACTTCTGGTATCCAAAACCCCGATAGCCAAAAATCTGAAATGGAGTTGGACCACCGCTTCGATATTGCACTTTAAAGAACATGCCATTTCTTCCTGATCCAACAATGTTCAGACCCTGTTCTCAGATCTAATGTCAGAGATCTATCCTCCATCTTTGCGCTCCTCCTGTCTGGATGCAGATCTGACAGTCGTCGGGAATTTTGAATGGGATCCAACGATCAATGTTGCTTCTCTGCCCGAGCTTACACATCCTCCTTACTTATAAAAATTTCTAAGTGTCAAAGACATTGAGCTTTGATCTACTTGAGATCCTGAGTACACTATCTCTCTTGAGCTTTGGCAATGAGTTAACCTCATCCCTGGTGCACACCTACGCACTGCGTGGGACTCTGCGCTAATCCTCCTTAGCTTGCGTTGTTCCTGTTTTTCCATCGATGCACACATTGATATTTCCATCAATGACAAGCACACACTGTCTATAAAACATGCCAACAATCTCCCCCTTTGGAATTGATGTCAAAAAAGGCACCCCTGTTCTTTTCTCCCCCTTTGACATCAATGTCAAAGAAAACATGCTCCCCTTGAGCTGTTGCATTAATTTTAGGAGGTATCAGATATGAAACCAATACAGGACTCCCCCTAATAGGATGGACTCTCTTAGATGTGACATGGGATGACACCCAACTTCTGTCTGAGATATTCAAATGGTGTCTTGGCTAGGGGTTTAGTAAAGATGTCTACAATTTGTTCTGTAGTGGGAATGTAATGGACCTGAAAAATCTGGTTGGTGACCTGCTCTCTTAGAAAATGATATTTTATGGGAATATGCTTGGTCTTGGAGTGGAAGATAGTATTTTTAGACACACTTATGGCACTAGTGTTATCACAACGAATTGGTATCGGTGTAGTGTACTTTACCTCCAAGTCTGGAAGTGTTTGAATCATCCATAATACCTGAGTGCAATAGGTAGAAGCAGCAATGTACTCTGCCTCTGTGGTTGATAAAGAAATGGAACCTTGCTTTTTACTAAGCCAGGCTACTAAGGAGTCACCCAGGAAGAATTCTCCTCCACTGGTTCTTTTTCTCTCATCAACACAGTTTGCCCAATCTGCATCTAAATAAGCAGTCAACTGAAGATTTTGATTTTTGGGATACCATAGACCATAAGTCATTGTTTCTTTCAAATACCTAAATATCCTTATGACAGCTTGCAAATGACTCTGTTTAGGTGTATCCTGATATCTTCCTACTATTCCTACAACATGCATTATGTCTGGGCGAGATGTTGTGATGCACAATAGGCTGCCTATCATTGATCGATATGACCTTTGATCAACAATAGGTGAATCATCATCCTTTCTTAATTTACATCCAGTTACCATAGGTGTACCCACAGGTTTAGAATCTTCCATTTGAAACCTTTTCAGCATTTCTCTTAGATATTTTTCTTGAGAAATGAACATCCCTCCCGATCTCTGAGTAATTTGCAGACCAAGAAAAAATGACAGTTCTCTTATCATAGACATTTCAAATTCAGACTCCATGGCAGAAGCAAACCATTGTACCAATGAATCCTTATTACATCCAAAGATGATGTCATCTACATAGACCAATACGATGAGCAAATCATTATCCTCTATTTTAATATATAGATTGATGTCAGTTGTTCCTCTCTTGAACCCTTTGTCTTTGAGATACGTATCTAGTCTATGATACCAGGCTCGAGGGGCTTGTTTTAAACCATATAAAGCTTTCTTCAGCTTGCATACTAAGTCAGGGTTATCAGACAGTTTGAAACCCTCTGGTTGTTCCATATAGACTTCTTCACTTAAATATCCATTTAGAAAGACTGACTTGACATCCATTTGGTAGAATTTAAACATTTTCTGACAAGCATAGGCAAGAAACATTCTGATAGCTTCTAATCTTGCTACGGGCGCAAATGTTTCATCAAAATCCAGTCCTTCTATATGAGCATAGCCTTTCAAGACTAACCTTTCTTTGTTCCTAATAACTTGTCTTGGCTCATACAACTTATTCTTAAAGNAAAGACTGACTTGACATCCATTTGGTAGACTTTAAACATTTTCTGACAAGCATAGGCAAGAAACATTCTGATAGCTTCTAATCTTGCTACGGGCGCAAATGTTTCATCAAAATCCAGTCCTTCTATATGAGCATAGCCTTTCAAGACTAACCTTTCTTTGTTCCTAATAACTTGTCTTGGCTCATACAACTTATTCTTAAAGATCCATTTGGAGCCAATGACATTTTTACCTTTAGGTCTTTGAACCATCTCCCACGTATTTTTTTTCTCAATCTGATCAAGTTATTCATTCATTGCTTTAACCTAGTGGTCATCTTTGCTAGATTCATTAAAATTCTTGGGTTCCATCATGGATATGAAGACTATATGAGATTGTTCGATGTTTTTGATTATCTTTCTCCTTGTTTGTACACCTTTGTCTTTTTCTCTAATTATCTGACTTGCAGGATGATTCTTTTGAATGATTCTGGAGGAGGAATTTGTAGTTGAATACTGATTTGAGTCTGTCTGAGTGTCTGAGTCTTCATCTGATTCAGATTCTTCATTTTCTGATTCTTGGACCTGTTCATTTTCATCTTTTGCTGTGTCTTCTATAGAAGACTCATTACTATACACCTCTCTTGCTGGGATTCCTTCATCAATTTTTACATCAATACAATCAACCATTTTATGCAGCCTCTTATTATAGCATCTATATCCTTTACTGTTGGTAGCATACCCTAAGAAGATACCTTCATCAGCCATGTCATCATATTTGCTGAGGTTCTCATCATTATTCTTTAGGTAGCATTTACTCCCAAAGACTCTGAAGTGTTTGATTGAGGCAGGTCTTCCAAACCATAATTCATAAGGTGTCTTGTCACTTTGTGGTCTGAGGTGGGCTTTGTTAAGCACATGGACTATTGTGTGTATTGCTTCTACCCAATAGGTTTGACCAATGTTCTTCTCATTCATCATTGACCTAGCCATTTCCTATATTGTTATGTTTTGCCTCTCAACAACTCCATTTTGTTGTGGAGTTCTTGGGATTGTGTATTCTCTCTTGATCTCATGTTCATCGTAGAATTCCTTGAAGTCTCTTGACATAAAATCTCCTCCTCGTTATAATCTTACTGCCTTTAACCTCTTGCCTGTTTGAGTCTCTGTTAAAGCCTTAAATATTTTAAACTTCTCAATTGCTTCAGCTTTTTCTTTGAGAAAGGCAACCCAAGTAAGTCTAGAGTAATCATCAATAATCAGCATGAAGTAGTTTTCTTTCCCCGTGCCTTCCTGTCTTGATGGTCCACATAAATCCATATGNATGAACTAGTTGGAGTGGTTTCTCTGTTGAAGTAAAGCTCTTGGACTTAAACTATGTCCTGTTTTGCTTCCCTACTTGACAGGGTTTACACATTGAATCTTGGGGCTTTGATATTCTCGAAAGATCTTTTACTGCCTCGAGGTTTTTGAGTTTGATTAAGTGGTAAAAGTTTAGATGTCCAAGTTTCCTATGCCATAACTAGATTTCATCATGTTTGCTTAGATGCCATTCTTCTCTATTTTCTTTCAGCACATATACATTATTTTTTGTCCTTATGCCTTTGGCCACCACTTGTCCTAAGTTTACAGACTTTATCTTGCAGTCCTTGGACGTGAACAACACTTTGCATCCTCTGTCACACATTTGACTTACACTGAGCATATTATGTTTCAGCCCATCCACAAGTAGAACATCTTGGTCTTTTCCTTTTCCATTACTTAAGCTCACCATCCCTTTGCCCTTTATTTTCCCTAGAGCATCATTTCCAAAGGTTACGTTTCCTAATTTGCTTTCACTTAGAGATAGAAACTTCCCTTTGTCTCCTGTCATGTGTTTGGAGCATCCACTGTCTATATACCAAGGGTTTGTTTTTCTTTGAGTGGACAACACTAATCCACACTTGTCACTTTCCTTCTTCTTCCAAAACCTGACATTTTCAGCAGGAGATTTCGAATCTGGTTCATATTCCCTTAAATGACAGTCAATAGATTTGTGTCCATAGTTATGACAGATGTAGCATTCAATCTCATTATTCAACAGGTCAAACTTATTGGTGCATCATTGTCTACTCATTGACTGCTGATTATTTCTTGATCTCTTTAGTTGCATGTCCCTGGACTTAATTTGGCAATTGGCAATCAGTGAAGGTTTGTTACTTGGCTGCATCATTCTTTGTTGTGGCAAGTATTTATTCCTTTGAAATCTTAATTGTTCATGTCTAAGTCTTAAGGAGCAATTTACAGCTCTATGACCAAAGTTAGCACAGTAGAAACAATAGCCATAAAAAAATTCTTTGTACCTGGGAAATGGTTGTCTTCTTTGAGAAAATTGATTTCTTCCAGGTTGATGACGTCATTCAATAGTGAGCACATTACTTCTTTGTTCTATAGATTCAGATCTGGCATCTTTTACCTTACTCGACTTGGGCGGATGATTGTCTTGCTTTGTTTCTGCAGGATTGTTATTGTCATTGGTTGTACTTTTGACAAACTTGATGGGTTCTTCATTTCCTAGCTTACCACTACTTGATCCCTCTTCATACCCCAAGCCAGTGTTCAACTTTGGATTCCTTTGCTAATTCAGAATGGTGGCCAATCCTTCTGAGGCTTTGATACTTGATAGATTATGATTATACAAGGCTTGAAACTTCTCCATTTCTTTCCTCATTTTCACTACTTCTTGTTCTAATGCTTCACATCTTGCCTCTTTTCTGATAGCTATTGTTTCATAATCTCTTCAATTTTCTTTGCCTCTTCCAATTCTACTTTTAGTAGGGCAAGGTCTTCATCAGGTTCTTTACTGTCTTTCTCGAACTGTATCAACAATTGTCTTTTCTTTCTGTTCTTGATTCTTAGTCTGTCAATCTCTTCCAGTACACTGATCAGTTCTCCTTCCATGTCAACCACAACTTCTTCTTCATCACTCCCTGTTCTTTTATTATCATAATCCTCTTTGGCCATAAGTATGAAGTCATTTATTTTATCTTCAATAGAGGAGTTATTTTCTTCATCATATGAAGGATCATCATCATTGTTTACACACATACTTTTCTTCTTAAAGTTTTTCTCTTTAAAGAAATTTTTGTGTTTGTACTTCTCCTCATCATCACATGTCTGATCCTTTCCTTTGTGTGGACATTTATTTTCAAAATGACCTATCCTACCACAGTTGAAACATTTGAAAGGCAATTTTCCTTTGTATTTGCCTGATCCCTTCTTCAGTCTCTTCACAAATTTTTCTTCAATTTCATCGGGCTCAGAATCCTCATTCTTGTCTGCTTTAAATGATTCTTCTCTGGAGGTAGGTTTATCTTTAACTATTCTCATTTCATATGCATTCAATGTTCCTAGAATTTGATCAAATTCCAAGGTTTTTAGATCATTAAGTTATTCTATAGCAAAGACCTTCGGGTTGAACCTATCTGGGAGAGTTCTCAAGATTTTCTGAACTAAAGAAGGTTCATCAATTGTTTCACCAAGTGCCTTCATTGCATTTACCATTTCTTCTACTCTTAGAAAGTATTTTCCAACAGTTTCATCTTCCTTCATCTTCAGCTGTTCAAACTGTATTCTGTAGGTTTGAAGCTTTGCATCCCTTACCTTCTCATTACCCTCATAGCTACTAATGAGTTTTTCCCACATTTCTTTGGCAGTTCCTAGGTGCATAACTTTTACGAATTCTTCTTCTGCAAGCCCACTCAAGATAGCATTCATAGCCTTAGTGTTGAAGTTAAATTCTAGTTTGTCATCCTTATTAGCTATCACAACTGGATTTACATAACCAATATCTACCACATCCCAGACATCTG
>JASDQU010100292.1:94966-106834 GCA_032191745.1 Picea mariana | reverse complement strand
TCTTAGTATCTGCATGCATGTTAGCTTATTTGAGTTTGGGAATTAACTTGTTCAGATGCTTGCTTAATTATTCTTCAACTGTATCGTTTCCAGCTTATTAATATCTTCTACATTGATGAGTGTTGAAAGCATGTTTGATTCTTGTAGAGTTTAGAGCATGAACTAGGTTTGCTTTGATTCCAGTTTTCAATCTGAATGTAACTTAGAGTTTGAATTTACTTTGTTTTGGTTAGGATAGTTAGGTTACTTTGCTTTGGTTAAGATAGTTAGGTTACTCTACTTTGTTAGGATAGTTAGGTTGCAATTGAATTAGAGGAAGCTTCCAGTACCAGTAGGGTAAGTAGGATATTTCTTTCTTTTTCCTGTAGATAGATTTAGATTTATTTTCGATATTTAGATTAAAAGAATTTTAGGAAATAATCTTTCTGTTATGGCTTAGATAGNAAGCACATAACTGTTTTCTTTTAATGAATTAGACAGGAAATGATAAGTTTCAAGGTAGTCATTAGGATTCAGTTTTTAAGAGTGAGTTTGTGTTTTCTTCTAAACATAGTCTTTAGATAGGGATTAGAATCTTACCCGCACATACAGTGTAGCAGCTCTAAGTTTACTTACCCTGGTTTGACAATTCAGTGTTTTAGGTCATTTAAAATCTTTAATATAGCAGCCTGACACATGTATCCCTCTGTCAGACACGAGCTCAGATCGACAAGGGTTTGTAGGAAAATCTTGCCACAGGGGTACCACGGGCTGACGGTTCAGTCCCCACAGTCGGGCCTTCCATGCCTTCCATTTATGAAGTGAGTCGAGGTTTCAACCACCAGCTCTGCTTTAATTAACTGCCTTTTCTTAGGATTGAAATGCGGCTTAATTCTCGGGGGAGTGACCACACGCTGCTCTCGGATAGGATGCTATATAAACACATGATTGCGGGGATGCTCAAAGGTGGTTTGAGTTCACACTGCTTTTGAGCCTGCAATCCACCACCTTTTGCCACGTATTACTTATTCCAAACCACGGTTTCCATTGCGACACCACTCAAGAGAAATATCGCTTGAGCATGTTGCGTCCCTGCAATGGATTGTGGCCATAGGTCTGGTCCTGATCTGTGATCTGAGTGCACCCGCTAGATTTAGCACCACTATCAAGCTCAATCGCCCACCAACTTTAGGATCTACCAAAAGTGTGCCTTGGGATGGGGCGCTACTTTTGGCGTTGAACAATAACAACTCTCGGAGCATGATCTGATGTGGAGGCTTGATGTCACCATGCTAATATGTCACAGACAGAGAGGTGACATGTGTCACTTGAAAACAGACAAAAAACAAGTCTAAAACGCTTGAAATGAGTGCCATGTGTTAGCGCTAGACGAATGCCACGTGTTTGTGTCGACGACTGCCATGAACTTGGTGCTCCAGGGCTCGCTCTAGCTCCTTTTCCTTTGTCTCCTCTATGTTCTTTTACCTGGAGCTGGTGATCTGATGATGCGTGTCTTTTTGAATGGAACAACCGAGAATTACTTTGGGTCTCCGGACTCCGAGAAAATCAAATCTCAAAATTCCTTTGCCTTCAGCTGCCTTTACCCAGAGCTATGGATATGAAGACGCATGGCCCTCTTGAGATCGATGACTAAGATCCCTTCATGGCTCCGGATTTCTGGAAAATCAAATCTCAAACTTGAGCTCCTGAGGGATTTTACTTGGAGTCATAGATCTGATGACGCATGGCCCTCTTGAGATTGATGGTTGAGATCCCCTTCGAGACTCCGAGACTTCGGGAGGCACTGCTGCTAAGATCAATGACTCCCTGCTGATTTTGAGATCAATGGTCCATGATTGCTTCGGGAGTTCGAACTTCGACTCTCCTGAAGTTTTATGCACTTCTCACTTCGAAAACTCCCGAAGCAATTTCCCCGAACATTAGGATCAGCTGCCACCCGTCCACTTTATGATTGACAGCTCATGATCGCTTCGAGACTTCGGCTCATGGTCTCTTCAAGCCTTTTGCTCAGACGCTATACTTCACACAACTTTTAAGATTCCAAACGCCCGCAAGCCGCTAATCTGAACTCCACATGGAATTCCCATCATTGAAAGTTGAACCTACCTTTTTGCTTGATTCGATTCTAGAACAGACTGCTCTGAGTGTCGCACTTTAAGCCTGCGGCTGCGGCTTGCGTAAAAAAAGACTTGGACGAATGGATAGGGGCTGGGAAAATAGGGAGACCAGGGAACTTTAAACACAATGGGGGGAAAACGAAAATGATTTTACAAGCCAAAGGGGGAAAAACTTAGGAATTGGTCTGCGAAGGTAGAGAGACAATGAAAAACACAAACTTAGGTAGAAACCACAAATCCATAGTACTCTGAAAAGTTTGTGTGATAACAGGAGTGGTTCAAGTCACCGGAATGAGTGCACTCCTATGGGAGGGACTCCGAGAAATTATCTAGACCATTGATCGGAGTGGCGATGAGATCAAACCTCAGTTGTATATTGAAGGAGTGGGTCCTTCTTGAGTAGAGAAGAAGGGTGAGTAACGCCATGGTGACAAGGGGCGCCAACATGTCTCAAAGGTGGACACGTGTCAACCTGCAATTTGTAGAAAGGACTGGGTGTGAGCCCTATCCCTTTCAAGTTTGGGGATAGGCGCCTTAATCTTAACTGTCAGATCTATAGGTTGGAAAGATCTAGACCATTCTTCGAAGGGGCGTTGTCAGAGTGAGTTTCAGAGAGGCACTCCAATGAGAGACCTCGGAAAGAGAGAGAGCAAGAGTTGACGATTAGTCGGAGAGTAACGTCGATCTATGATAGTTGTTGGATCCAAAGAGGCTGGAATTCGACAAGAGGTACTCCGAGGAATGATCTTGACCATAGATCGGCGAGAAGAAAAGATCAAATCCTAGACGTTGATTTTGGTTATAAGTTTGCAAGTAGAGGAGGACACATTCCAATGATGTGACCCAAACCAATGTGTAATAAACCCATGTCAACGTCTAAGTGGAGAATCTTATGCCTGATGATGATGTGTCACATGTGGATTGGTTCACGTTTCAAGTAGGTGTTGTTCCACGTGTCAAGGTGAATCGAGATTTTGAGGCAGAACTCTATGTTAGGTTATGTGTGCCACATGTCATGCTAGGTGGTAGGTAGTGGTAGGGCCATGTGTAATTTCAAGTGGCAGCTGACGCATCCTATGGGATGACATGTGTCAACAGTCGATTGGTTGACAGGACAAGAGCAAGCCCATTTGGAGTGAAATGCATTTAAAGTGTTTCCTTCAATCTTAATTGTTGATCGAAAGAATTAGGACCAAATCTCTATCGCCCATTGGAGTGGGTCGGTCTAAGTGGGTTATGAGGCCGGAGGAGATGCACTTCAAAAGAATGACTCTGAGAGATGATATGGGCCATTGATTGGAGACTGCTATCAAATGACAACCGTTGATTTGAAAGGTCCGACGAAGAAAGGGCTCGATAAACCACATGGCATGAGCCACCTCAATGCCATGTCAGATGGCACCACTAATAGAGAGCCACGTGTATTCCACGTTGCAAAGAGGAGGATATGGTGAGTGAGGACACTGAAAACTTTAAGGGGACATAAATTTTGATTTAGAGCTCAATTTTGAGCATGATGACAGTCGTTGGAAAGCTCTTGACGAGCAACAAACGATGGTGTCCTCGAGAAGAGGTTTCGATATGATTGAGGAATAGAGAAATTTTGATACCCCATCCCTTAAAAGGGTACTCAGGGGGTTGTGTTTGTTACAAACTTGCATAAAGAAGAAAACAAACATTGCTAAAATAAGAACAACTTCTCACAAGATGCATAGTGAAACTGGGCATTGAACAATTCCCAAAACATCATGGGATGAGAGAATCTATCATCTTTGTGACACTAATAGGTTTGAAGTTGAAAATCACTTTCTCTTAGAGTTCCCCGTTATACCCAAATTAGATCATTATTTCAAAACATTTGTCACAATACCAATCTTCCTAACCTTCTAATCCATCAAAACTGTGGTGATCTTGGAAAGCTTCTCTTAAAGATTTTCAAACAAAAAAATAAAATTTTAAAGAAATCCAAGTAATCTCTTACGTTTCTTAAGGTTTCACAAACCAATTTTGGTCTTAGTAGACATTAATCATAATCATCATCATGTATGTCTGCTCTAAATGTACCATCACGCTAGATTTGATAGAATTTGAGATTTAAGGATTGTGGCTTATGCTCGAGATAGCTTGGGAGAAAATGCCATGAACTTGTGGAAAGTGTTTGGTGAATACCTCATTAAGGTGAATAGTATTTATTGATGAATCCATGAAAGTATGTCACAACTTGTATTATTTAGTCAAAGTAATTGACAAAATTCACGAAATTAATCTCTGAATATCCAAACAAATTCTTTAATATTTTTTAAGGGATATAAAATGAATTATAAGGTTCTATTAGCATCAACATATATTTTAATATGTTTTTAAATCAAATTCTAAGAAATAAATACGAATTTATTTGAAAACACGTTCTTAAAAGTTCAAAAATATTAAATAAGTGACCTCCTCGTGTTCCATTTTAAGATGTACTAGACATTGATTTGTGTAAAATTGTTTCATATGCAAATTATAAGCTTGTTAAGTTTTATATGTGTCTTCATGTTATCAAAATTGCCTCCCCTAGGTATCACTTCTATCTTTCTACATACATGAATTTCAAAATTGCAAAACCATGGATGAGGAGGACCCACCTAGCATTTGCACTTTAGTCTAATATTTAAGGAGGATTGTAATGGAAGACCTATTGTACATAAGAATAGATGTTATAAGATGCATAGAGGTGTGCATGCTTGCAATCAAGTCATAATGATGAAATATGCATGTATTGGCCTTAAAGCCTTTTGTTTTGTAAAAAATCATCTGAGTTTTAGAAAAGGGTTACAAAATTGTGTATGAATCGAGTGTTGATTAGGTAGTCATGGGCATTCAAATTTAAAAGAAAAGTTGTCGGTTTCATGGGATGCATGTTGTAATTTCTATTATGTTTTCTTGAAAGACATTGAAAATTGGTAACTTGTTATGTTTTTTATTTTGAAGATTATTGGAAATTAGTAACTAGTTATTGTGAATTAAACATAATTCTATGTCATTTTAAGTTAATGGCATCTAAATAATAATGAATTTAAATACGTCTATATAATAAATTTGATATTTTACTTAGAACATACCTTTTCAACTACATATATAAGTTATTATCTTTTAAAATGGTTATTATTTTAAAATTTCTTATGGTGTTTTTTTTCTCACTTTTAAAACAAGACAATATAAAATACTTGGACATAGAATATAATTTTATGGTATTCTGCTTTCCATCCTCGTTGTCAAATAATGAAGTGTGCACTCATAACAAGCATTATATTACTTAAATCATTGATTTTGTAAACATATTCAATAGTTTGCGACTGTGTTTCCTTAACTTCACTTTCATATTTTAATGGGTTGTCATAAGCCTAGCTCCTTTCTTAAATTTTGTTGCTTAATAATTAACTTTGATTACTAGTTTTTCCTCCAAAATAATTACGTTATCTCACTGACATAGAAACTTGTTAAGCCACTACTACAATATAGACCCAATTCTTTTTCTCATGTTATTTTATTTGTTGCATAGATCTAATGCTTATCAATATTTAAACAAGTCTTTGTCTCAAAATATCTTAAACTTAAACTTTTCTCCCACAACATCTCAAGAGTGGGAGTTACTCCCTTCCTCATTTTTATGAATTACTTCCTTCCTCATTTTTATCCATGATGCCAAATCATTCACTAAGAGAATGCTTAAAATGCATCAAATATGTGTAAAGACCTATCATGTTGAAGTAATGAAAGTGATCTCGCCTCCTTAAATCAAAGGTTTTTCAAAATGCTTTGTGCCAAATCAACTTTCCATATTGCCAAGGTGAACTACATCCATGATCTTATCATATATTTGATTTTAATGTCAATCTATGATTTAAATCTATATAAGTTTATGCACTTGAACTTGAGGGACTAGGCACCATTCATCATGCCTATGGTTTAATTTAATGTTCCACTAGCTCTTCATAGGTTGGATGTTATCTCTTAATAATTTTTAAGTTCTATATTTTTTTGGTTTTTGACAAATGGAGGCTTTCATATCAATAACTATACTACCTCAAATTTCAAATTACAGGAAGGGAATGGTATTTAGCCACACATATGAATTCAAAATTAACATGAATTCTCTCATAATTACCTATGAACTAAAGAATTTATACATTGATATAGCTACAAGAAGAATAGAAAACCCTCAACATCGTATTGATGTATTCATAGCCATACTTAAGCCATGGAAGGAGCCATGAATCATCACTACAAACATCATACTATCCATTCTAGTGGTGCAATATCCAATTAACACTTGGATCACTTACTATATCAATGATGACTCCACCTCTCCTATCATCTTATATCCAATTAATGCTTGGGTCACTTACTATATCAATAATGAATCCACCTCTCCTATCACCTTATGTATGATGTTAGCAGTATATTCTAGGTTTTCTCTCAAGTTAGTACTCTTTTGCAAAAGTCTTTCTACCAAATCCTGCATTTTTCTCTTCTCATGTAGAATCAGCCTTGTCTTATTACTATTATATAATAGGCCGGGACTAAGCTCTACACAACCCTTATTTACTATTAAAATAAATTTTATAGAAATATGATGTTAACGTTATAAATTTATCAGTCATATAGAGGATGATGTAAATTGTCATGTATATTGCACTAAAACAATTCATCACAATTGTTCTTAAAGTACATGCAAAACATCGATAATATGCAATGTTCATTTATTATTATAACTTAATATTACAATCTCAACACTCAAATTAATGAAATAAACTTAAGAATGCAATATAAAAAAGTTAAAAAGTAAACATCACACCATCCTCATAATGAATACATGATATACCTTAGGAAACCCAATATGGGAAAACCCAACAAGAAGGTGAGGACTATCATTGCTCTTTTCTTCTTTTGTATGAAATGTAAATACAAAGAAATGTAAACTCACTATGAAGTTGCCATAAATAATGTGACTTGTATGGATGTTGCAGGATCTTCTACATCCTTTGTTTTTCTCACAATAACCCACTCCTTTACTCTTCTCAACTTGTAACAGTAAATCGTTACAATAAGAATGAAACCCCTCCCCTTCTTAGTAACCCGATGTTTAGCATGTTCTGATGCCCATCTAGTGTTAGTGTTGAGTTTCTAAATGTTTCAAATCTATATTATGGTTAGATATTTGAACCCTCTAGAACATTCTTGAAAGTCCACATGTGCGAGAAATGAGAATTGACATGGCATCCACTTGGTACCATGGTGGTCAAAAGAAGAGGTCAACTTACGCGGGCCATAACTTCCTCATATGAACTCCAATTGAGGTGATCTTTGTATCATTGTAAAGGTCTTGACGTGTGTAACATCATAAAATGGCTGGAGACTTTGTCTACAAATATTTTCCCTAAAAAATGACCATTTAATTCCCCAACTGGACTTTAAAAGTTTCAAGACCTAATTCACAAAATGGGACCTACCCCTAAAATTGGCCCTACAAGTCAATAACACCAAAATTTCCACTCAAAAAGTACCAAAATAGATGACAAATTAAATAGTGGTCCATTTTAGATTAGGTGATGGTAATTCTTGTGAAGTTTTAAACTTGGATAAAATTAACAACAACTACTCTAAATCATAGTGAAGCCATAGTCCAACAACCAACGTGCATTTGTATCAGTACCTCTTACCAATTACATCTATGGACATAAATAAAGTTTTCTAATAAAAGTGCATTTCCTTGTTTGCATAATTACCCTAAGAATCCCATTCTATAGCCCACTATGGAAGAGATTGTATTGCTTAGGGGGTAATTCTCCTCACCCTAAACATGCTTTAGGGGGAATTTTGGGGGCTTGGGCCTTAAACAAGCCATTTCTAAGGCACATGGGCCATGAATGAGGGAACAAATAATGAGGTGTTCCCTTTGGATGATATCTTTGGCACATGTGTGGGACATATGCCACTTGCATATTGTGTATCATTGACACGTGCATACTTCATAGACTAGGAATACAAACTCATAATTGGGAAAATGAGGGCATATTGAAAACTTTATTCTAAGCACTACAAGATACAATTGGATTTAAAAAAAAATTCATATGAATCCGTTCTACATGTTGTGCAAGACTCTGCCCATGTGGAGCACACTGAGTGACCAGTGAAAGGGGCCAATTTTGAAATTTTTACAAATTGTTCTTACATTTGATGAAATTTGACCTAATCATGGTGATCATGTAATTTTCTAATATGGGAGGCTTTGAGAATAAAACAATATTTTGGGGATAGCCTCCCTAAAGAATAAAAGATAGGGAGCTCAAAACAAGCCAAACAAAACTAGATTGAATCGGATTATGTGTTGACAAGATCTTATTAGGCATTATGACCTTACTAGCTACCATTAAGGGCTAAAATGTTTGACTTGTCAATTTAGTCTCTATGTTGTTTGGTTGAAGGAGAGGGCACATGCCCAGTATTAAGGTTTTGTAGTCAAAATGAGTGTAAAAATTTCCAACTTTGTAAGTGATGGGAAAGTTATAAAAAAATGCATAATGAAAAAAGGGAGTGCAAATCGACCACAATGTGAAGGGTTTGTAGGATTTGTGATATTTTTGTCTTTTTCATTGGTGAAAACAACAATAGTATGATGATGACTGTGAAAAAAAATGTAGAAACTATGCTCRTAGTGTTATATCTTGAGGGTGGCCATGGTTGTGCAAATATCTCCAAAAATGGCTATAGAAAATGAAATGTGTGCCCCTAKCTATGAATATGAAAGCATRCATMCCTTGAGGTTTGTACAATCAAAAGTCAAATTCAAATGAGCACGRGGAGGCAGCAAGGTTGCATTAACACTAGAATACGTCCATCCACCACCAACCTGCAATAAAGTAGACACTCCAAAGGAGGTGGTTATAGCAGATGGGRGATAAGACAAACCCAAAYGATAATAGGGATAGGGTAATGCCATGGGAATCATTGGAGGATGGATGGTTGGAGTCTAGTGAGGATAGGGAGCCACAAAAGGGACAAATTGTTGACCCCTTTAGAATAGGTAATTTATTAATCCACATGGCATGAAGGAGGGCATGYGAGGTAGATAGAGTTGCATGCATACCATACATACTATGGGCAATTGATGCAACATACACCTTGGGCAATCTAAGCAATATTGGTGCTTGGTGGRTATTGTTTGCCCCTTTGTGTGGTCAATTATAGATAAATTTGAGTTGACATTCAAGTATACAAATATGCTTTTTGCAAATCATAAGAGTAATGGTTCACATTTCCTTCATTTTCATGTTAGATAACTTAAGATCTAGGGGACTAATAATTACAAAAATATACATTTTTTATGTCCTACATCCAAGGATATCTTACCTTGCAATATTCTCCAATTTTTGGTGTGTTTCAAATATCCTCATTTTTTTAAAACAAACTTAACAATCTATGTTAAGCTACTCAAATCTTAATGATGAATTGATTTCTTTTGTTTTTTTTTCCCTTCATAATGCATCATCATATACACCTCATCTTCAATGTCTTCTTCTCCATGTATATTTTTCCATCTCTTCTTGTTTGTGTTTTCACTATTAAGTAATAAAAGCTTATGTGAATTCACAAAGTAAATGTTTTTTATACATAGATATTTTGCATCTATAATCTCAAACAAAAAATAAATATGTAGTTGAGAAACTTGAACCTAAATGAGATCATAATAAAACCTAACTTTCACATACCCTAACACTTGTGAACACTATACTTTCCTTATTAACATAATACTATTTGCTTGAATGCAATGATAGTTATCACAACTCTCTATTTTGAAATCTTTTCATCAACTTGTRGTTGGTCTTAACTCCTTTAGACTAACATTTATGTTAATATGCTATTTAAATATGGATCAATGAATATTAAAAAATTATACTTACTTCATATATGAAATGGTTGCACTAACATTACTAACACAAGTCTTGTTGGCTTACTTTGAGGTGTTTTCATTGAGAATCACAAATTCTTTATATTTTATATAAAATAACAAATTTCCTCCAATCATATTGATGAACTATTCCATTCATAAAGATGAATTATACAACTCTATTCCATTTATAGATAAAATCTATTATACTTTCTGTGGTTAAATATTGAATTCCAATAATTAAAATCAACATTCCATAACGAGTAAAAGTATATTTAATTTATTTGAATCAACTTAAAATATAATAATAGATTTCATAAAATAAATTCAAATCAACTTAATAGATTGCATAAAGTAAATTCAATTTATTAAAATCAACTAAAAATATAATAGAATTCATAAAGTAAAGGGAAATCAACTCAATAGATTTCATAAAGTAAATTCAATTTATTGAAATAAACTTAAAAAGTAATAGGGTTATAGATTTTATAGCCAGAAATAATAGATTTCATAATCAGCAAAAGGATGAGAAAAAAAAATGAATTTAAGGTCCATCAAAATTATAATTATATATATAATTAATGAAATCTTAACATAACACTCCAATGTAAATGTTTTCACTTATTAAGAGTGGCTTTTTACATAACCCTAAAATGTGAATTGAGTACATCACTTATTCAAGTTTACACCTTTTTAAGAGTAGCTTTCTTAATTTCCTCACAAGCTTCCATGAAACACTTGGACAACATATTGGCATCAACATAAGCTTTTTGGGCATAAACTTGCAACACAACAACGCCAGTATAACTCACAATAAACAAGTCGAGCGACTGCATGAAACAAATTCCAGAGTTATATACGCTTGAATTCCCTGTACTTGTCAAATATCTGTAACTCATTTTTTCAATTTAAAAAATGAAAAAAATCGAGGAATTTAAGTAGTATGTTTACTCACTTGAGGTGCACCTGATACAAAGAAGGAAAAGCTTTTTATGGGATTCCCATCAATTGCTACTATCTCCATAGGGCCAATCATATTTGATATTGCAATCGTTGAGTTGGCAATGGTACTGTATAAATATCTAGAAACAGCCTGCAACAAGCTAGAATTAAGAAACAATAATGTTTAAATAATTTGAGTTTATATTTACAATTGATCCTACCTTGAACGTACCTGAGGTCCTTTCAACCATCCTAGATATGTCATTATTTTGGCATCGACAAAAGCACCTAATGATATTTTATGCCTGTCCATCTTACTCTTTGCCCTTCTCACAAATTCCAGAGGACTCTCCAGCATACCCAGTATAGGTACCCGCACAGGAAAAATCCCAAAGTAATTTCCCCAAGGCGCTTCAGCTTTTGGTTTAAACATCTCGTCTATGTTCTGCACAGTTTAAGTTGTCACTAGATCGTCTCGGAAAACACAATTAGATGAATGAATAAACGTATTTAAACTGTGATGGGTTTGTTCAAATTTCGATGCAGGACCTGTACTCCAGCCAATCCTCTCATGTTCATCAAACATAGTGCTGTGAGTCTTAAATTCTTCATTTGTTTGATAACAGTTTCCTCAGGCATCTCGAATCTCTTTTCATAAGCATCTTGTAAACTATGTTCTGCATATTCAAGGAGTAATTCATGAAAGGTATCAACAGAATCTAAATTTAACTATACGATTGTTATGTGACTGAGGCAGCTCAATTGGCAAGTACAGTGATATGAATTTTTATGAGGTTTGGTTTCGAGTTAAACTCCCCGGACTAAACTTGAAACATGTTTAATATAACTACCTAAAAATCGACTTACTATTCAGTA
>JASDQU010100292.1:81660-93135 GCA_032191745.1 Picea mariana | reverse complement strand
AGGGGAGCGCTCCCCTATAGCTCTTCTGCGAGTGCTGGCGCCCCTCTCACATTGTTTGGGAGTGTTATAAAGATATTTGGCCATTCTGAGGGAGTGCTGGTGTCTTTAGGGAGCGTTGGCACCCCCCTAAAGCCTACTAGGGAGTGCTACAGTGCTCTGATGGCCCTTTTGAGGGAGCGCTGCCTATTCTCGACAGTGGTTAAGTGGTTGAGATGAATGGGGGAAGGATCCATTCATTCTTGGAGGTCAGTTGAGTTTGAATCCTTAATCAAGCCATGATATTAGGGCATATCCTCAACTGAAGGAGGAAAATCCTCAACTTCCCAAAGAATATCTCAAGTGGTTAAAGCCTCTCCAAGGCTATATAAGCAAGCTTTCTCATGGTGAAAGGGGATGGAAAGGGAGAATCACACCAAAATTATGATCTTATAAGTGGTGTTGGAACAGAGGTGATTTGGGAGCATAAGACCTATGATCTCATAGGGAGAAATTGGTGAAGCTATCATCATTCATATCGTGGATCTTCTGAGCAAGGGATAGACAAGGAGGACTTGGCAGAACTGCTGCAATCCATCTACGGCTGTAAGCAATGTTTTCTCCTCATTAATATAATTTTCTTGGCCTGTTTCTTTCTAATTCATGTTCAATCTCACATGAATTTGTCTCTTTAGTAGATAGATATATTTAGGGCTAACCTTGATAGAGTAGGAAGTGCTCGTACTTTGTTTGTCTACAGGATTCATCAAGGAGCGAAATATTGGAGCTCAACTCGGAGCGTGCAGGGACAAACGTCGATTAAAGGTACTTCTCTTCTCCTTACTTCTAACACACTAGTCCACCTATATCTAAAAGGAATTCAGTGACCATGATAAGCACTTTCTGTCTTAGAGTTAAGATTCTAGCTCTTTGAGGAGATCTACCTGTCCACAGGGGGATTTTCCTTCAACAGAAATTGGTGACTCCACTGCAGCTACGAGCGTAGTTTTTCTTCTCCGTGGAAAGCTCGTTAAACAATGAAATAGAAGTCCTGAGTGTAGTTCTTTTACTATGCCAATCTCATTAAACAATGAAACAACACCTCTCTTGAACCTTCTTTTCATTCACCCTTCTCCTTTTTCTCATCTACTAAAGAAATTGGTGAAAACCTCGAAATCGGTGAATGAATTGAATCTTGGAGGGCATGTCTCCAGCCTTTGCTGATCATTCGTGAGTTAAGCCACTAGCTTTCATGCTGGGGGCATACCGATCTTAGTCTTTATTCTTTCTCGTGCTCGTAAATACATGAGAATGCATCCGGGTAGACTTTTATCTCTTTTTCGGACCTGTATGGATACACGAAAAAGGAACCCCCCAGAGTCTTCTTTAAGCTCTTTTCAGACTCTCTAAACATGAAAAGATTGTTGAGTGATCTTGCTTTCTTTCCCACTCATTAAACGGTTTGAAAGGGTGTCTTTTGAGTGATAATTTATCTCTTTTTCGGCCTCGCGAGACTAACATTACAAAAAAGGACAACATTGGAGTCATCTTTAAGTTCTTTTCAGACTCTCTAAAGATGAAAATATTACCGAGAGACCTTGTTCTCTTCATGCTCGTTAAAGTATTTGAAGAAAATGTCTGTTGAGCGATAGTTTATCTCTTTTTCGGTCTCGTCAGACTACTTTACAAAAAAGGAACTGAGAGAGTTCTCTTTTAAGTGTTTTTTCAGTCTCTATAATCATGAAAAACCTTCGAGTTTTCTGTCTTTGGACTTGTTAAAGAAAACATCGACAGGCCCATACGGGATCGAACCCTTACTTCTTCCAGTTCGTTGAAAAAAGGAAGAGGAACTTAATGAAGGTGAGTTTTATCGAGCATGTGTTATCCTCCTCGAGCTCGTTAAATTAAAAAGAGGTACTCGTCTATCTGGATGGGGGAAAAATTGAAAGAAGCAAGCCGAGTAGTTTTTTGAGAACATTGCCAAGTAACTCTTAGAGTCACCATTGAACACGACACTTTGTCTTTGCATGCATTCTAACCTGCTAAACCTCTACACTAAGCCAATCCTTTGAATTTCTTTCACTCCTTTGGGTCACTTGACGAAAGTCATCGTATCCATTGCATCATCGTGTTTTGGTCCATGTCACGTTTCTGCTGTTGTGCCTCAGTGTTCAAGGGAAGTATCCACCTCAAGAGTCAGCTGTCACAAATATCTTGTCTCAATACCCATGCCCGTCCATGTTCATTTGATCTACCAATTACATCTCTGTGTCCATTTCATGTTGTTGATGGGGGATACATCAAGGCCCTCCTTCGATGAGTCTATTCCCGTCGACTTCAACACATTATTTAGGAATTAGAATTAGAAACGAGTTAGTAATTTGGGACCTGCATGCCTCAATGGCAGGCCTCCTCACATCTGACAGTGGGTTTAAATCATTGACCTCTGATCGGATGATTCCACGGATGTTTGAATTCAGCTCATCCATTCACATTCGTTGGAATGTACTAGAGTACCTTGGGAATCATTGACATTAATAGTGATCTCCCTCATGCTTGTTAACGGTTTACATCATTGACTGGTAATCAAGTGGTTTCTGCCATGTTTGACATCAGGACATCTATTCACATGGTTATATTTGTACCACATCAAGATCAGTAAGAAGACCCTGGGTTGAGTGATCACTTTGATATGTACTTTGCCCAGGTTGCGAAGGCATTTCTCTTGAACAATGACACATATACTGTTACATAGATCCACTTTGTATTGTTCGTGGCTATGTCTTGTCATCTCGTAGATCCACTGTGTATTCTTCATGGCTACGATCAGTTCATGTCATAAGAGTATAGATCCACAGTGTATTTTCAGTGGCTATACCTTTTTATCAATACAATTATGGATTTACAGTGTATTTTATGGCGGCCATATCTTGCAAGTCTTGATCACCCAAGCATAGGTATGCCTGCCTTGGGTTTGAAACATGTCATAATATTTGTTGGATGTTTGTGTGCAGCTTTTGTCAGGTTCTCTGTGTCTATACCCTTGGTTGAAAGTCTACAAAGCATTTCAGTTATCAATTCTCGTCTTCTAACTTCATACTTTGGGGGGAAATCTGTTACACATCAAATTTACTCACTTCGATGGTGTCGCAAGTGTCGTCATTACAAGTGTCGTAAGTGTTGCATTTTGCTCACAAGTGTCGCAAGTGTTAGGGAAGCATACTTCTATGATGCCTATGTTGTTCCTATAATGACATCAAGAGTACACTTGGCACATATCAAAGACTTGATTTGGAAGAGGAAGAAAGGTTAACTGGGCTCATGAACCTTTTGCCATATGAAAACACTCAAAAAAGCTAGGTTTTTGGAGGGAGCACTCCCCTATAGCTCTTCTGGGA
The DNA here is from genome assembly GCA_032191745.1 of Picea mariana. Lineage (NCBI taxonomy): Eukaryota > Viridiplantae > Streptophyta > Pinopsida > Pinales > Pinaceae > Picea > Picea mariana. Next base: position 89,761 of record JASDQU010100292.1, on the reverse strand, counting down.
GTGCTTGCATCCCCCGTCACACTGCTTGGGAGCGTTATAAATCTCTTTTTCCATTCTGAGGGAGTGCGAGTGTCTTTAGGGAGCACTAGCGCCCCCCTAAATCCTACTAGGGAGCGCTACAGCACTCTGATGGCCCTTTTGAGGGAGCGCTGCCTATTTTGGGCAGTGGTTAAGTGGTTGAGATGAATGGGGGAAGGATCCATCATTCTTGGGGGTCAGTTGAGTTCGAATCCTTAATCAAGCCATGATATTAGGGCAGATCCTCAATTGAAGGAGGCAAATCCTCAACTTTCCCAAGAATATCTCAAGTGGTTAAAGCCTCTCCAAGGCTATATAAGCAAGCTTTCTCATGGTGAAAGGGGATGGAAAGGGAGAATCACACCAAACTTATGATATTATAAGTGGTGCTGGAACAAAGGTGATTTGGGAGCATAAGACCTATGATCTCATAGGGAGCAATTGGTGAAACTATCGTCATTCAGATCATGGATCTTTTGAGCAAGGGATAGACAAGGAGGACTTGGCAGAACTACTGCAATCCATCTACGGCTGTAAGCAATGTTTTGTCCTCATTAATATGATTTGCTTTGCCTGTTTCTTTCTAATTCATGTTCAATCTCACATGAATTTGTCTCTTTAGTAGATAGATCTATTTAGGGCTAACCTTGATAGAGTAGGAAGTGGTCATACTTTGTTTGTCTACAGGATTCATCGAGGAGTGAAAGATTGCAGCTCAACTCGGAGTGTGCAGGGACAAACGTCGATTAAAGGTACTTCTCTTCTCCTTACTTCTCACACACTAGTCCACCTAGATCTAAAAGGAAGTCAGTGACCATGATAAGCACTTTCTGTCTTAGATTTAAGAGTCTAGCTCTTTGAGGAGATCTACCTGTCCGCAGGGAGATTTGCCTTCAACAGAAATTGGCGACTCCACTGCAGCTACGAACATAGTTTTTCTTCTATGTGGCAAGCTCATTAAACAATGAAATAGAGGTCCTGAGCATAGTTCTTTTACCATTTCAAGCTCATTAAACAATGAAACAGTCACTTCTCTTGAACCTTATTTTCATCCACCCTTCTCCTTTTTCTCATCTACTAGAGAAATTGGTGAAAACCTTGAAATCGGTGAATGAATTGAACCTTGGAGGGCATGTCTCCAGCCTTTGCTGATCATTCTAGAGTTAAGCCACTAGATTTCATGCTGGGGGCATACCGAGCTTAGTCTTTGTTCTGTCTCGTGCTCGGAAATACATGAGAATGCATCTGGGTGGACTTCTATCTCTTTTTCGGACCTGTATGGATACATGAAAAAGGAACCCCCTGGAGTCTTCTTTAAGCTCTTTTTAGACTCTCTAAACATGAAAATATTACCAAGTGATCTTGATTTTTTTCCCACTCGTTAAACGGTTTGAAAGGGCGTCTTTCGAGTGATTATTTATCTCTTTTTCACCCTCGTGACACTAACATTATGAAAAAGGACAACATTGGAGTCATCTTTAAGTTCTTTTCAGACTCTCTAAAGATGAAAAGATTATCGAGCGACCTTGTTCTCTTCACGCTCGTTAAATCATTTAAAGAAAACATCTGCTGAGTGATAGTTTATCTCTTTTTCGGTCTCATCAGACTACTTTATGAAAAAGGAACTGAGAGATTTTTCTTTTAAGTGTTTTTCCAGACTCTATAATCATGAAAAACCTTCGAGTTTTTGGTCTTTGGACTCATTAAAGAAAACATCGACAGGCCCATACAGGATTGAACCCTTACTTCTTCCAGTTCATTAAATAAAGGAAGAGGAACTTACCAAAGGTGAGTTTTATCGAGCATGTGTTATCCTCCTCGAGCTCGTTAAATTAAAAATAGGTACTCATCTATCTAGATGGGGGAAAAATTGAAAGAAGCAAGCCTAGTAGTTTTTTGAGAACATTACCAAGTAACTCTTAGAGTTGCCCTTGAACACGGCACTTTTTATTTGCACGCATTCTAATCCACTGAACCTTTGCACTGATCCAATCCTTTGAGCTTCTTTCACTCCTTTGGGTCACCTGACGAAAGTCATCGTATCCATTGCATCATCGTGTTTTGGTCCATGTAACATTTCTGTTGTTGTGCCTCAGTGTTCAAGGGAAGTATCCGCCTCGAGAGTCAGCCATCACAAATATCTTGTCTCAATACCCATGTCAGTCCATGTTCATTTGATCTGCCAATTACATCTCTGTGTCTGTTTCATGTCATTGATGGGGGATACATCAAAGCCCTCCTTCGATGAGTCTATTCCTGTCGACTTCAACACATTATCCAAGAATTAGACTTAGAAACCAGTTAGTACTTTGGGACCTGCATGCCTCAATGGAAGGCCTCCTCACTTCCGAGAGTGGGTTTACATCATTGACCTATGATCAGATGATTCCATGGATGTTCTACTTCAGCTCATCCATTCACATTCGTTGGAATGTACTAGAGTACCTTGGGAATCATTGACATTAATGGTGATATCCATCGCGCTTGTTAACATTTTACATCATTGACCGGTAATCAAGTGGTTTCTACCTTGTTCGACATCAAGACATCTATTCACATGATTAGATTCGTACCACATCGGGATCGGTAAGAAGACCCTAGGTTGAGTGATTACTTTGATATGTACTTTTCCCAGGTTGCGAAGGAGTTTCTCTTGAACAATGACACATATACTGCTACATAGATCCACTTTGTATTGGTCGTGGCTATGTCTTGTCATCTCATAGATCCACTGTGTATTCTTCATGGCTACAATCAGTTCATGTCATAAGAGTATAGATCCACAATGTATTTTTAGTGGCTATACCTTTTTATCAATACAATTATGGATTTGCAATGTATTTTATGGAGGCCATATCTTGCAAGTCTTGATCACCCAAGCATAGGTATGCCTGCCTTGGGTTTGAAACATGTCATAATATTTGTTGGATGTTTGTGTGCAGCTTTTGTCAGGTTCTCTACGTCTATACACTTTCTTGAAAGTCTACAAAGAATTTCAGTTATCAGTTCTTGTCTTCTAACTTCATACTTTGGGTGGCAATCTGTTACACATCAAATTTACTCACTTCGATGGTGTCGCAAGTGTCATCATTACAAGTGTCATAAGTGTCGCATTTTTCTCACAAGTGTCACAAGTGTTAGGGAAGCATACCGCTATGATGCCTATGTTGTGCCTATAATGACATCAGGAGGACACTTGGCACATGTCAAAGACTTGATTTGGAAGAGGAAGAAAGGTTAACTGGGCTCATGAACCTTTTGCCATATGAAAACACTCAAAAAACTAGGTTTTTTGAGGGGAGAGCTCCTCTATAGATCTTCTGGGAGTGCTGGTGACCCCCCTCACACTGTTTGGGAGCGTTATAATCTCTTTGGCCATTCTGAGGGAGTGTTGGTGTCTTTAGAGAGCACTGACACCACCCTATAGCCTACTAGGGAGCGCTACAGTGCTCTGATGGCCTTTTTGAGGGAACACTCCCTATTCTGGACAGTGGTTAAGTGGTTGAGATGAATGGGGGAAGGATCCATTCATTCTTGGAGGTTATTTGAGTTCGAATCCTTAATCAAGCCATGATCTTAGGCAAGATCCTCAACTGAAGGAGGCAAATCCTCAACTTCCCCAAGAATATCTCAAGTGGTTAAAGCCTCTCCAAGGCTATATAAGAAAGCTTTCTCATGGTGAAAGGGGATGGAAAGGGAGAATCACACCAAACTTATGATCTTATAAGTGGTGTTGGAACAGAGGTGATTTGGGAGCATAATACCTATGATCTCATAGGGAGGAATTGGTGAAGCTATCGTCATTCAGATCGTGGATCTTTTGATCAAGGGATAGACAAGGAGGACTTGGCAGAACTGCTGCAATCCATCTACGACCGTAAGCAATGTTTTGTCCTCATTAACATAATTTTCTTGGCCTGTTTCTTTCTAATTCATGTTCAATCTCACATGAATTTGTCTCTTTAGTAGATAGATCTATTTAGAGATAACCTTGATAGAGTAGGAAGTGGTCGTACTTTGTTTGTCTACAAGATTCATCGAGGAGCGAAAGATTGGAGCTCAACTCGGAGTGTGCAGGGAAAAACGTCAATTAAAGGTACTTCTCTTATCCTTCCTTCTCACACACTAGTCCACCTAGATCTAACAAGAAGTCAGTGACCATGATAAGCACTTTCTGTCTTAGAGTTAAGATTCTAGCTGTTTGAGGAGATCTACCTGTCCGCAGAAAGATTTTCCTTCAACATTATCCATATAGGATATTTTCCCTGAGAAATTCACTTTCCTTCATCTCATTCTTCCACAATTAAGCATGGGTTCTCTTACTCCACAAAGCGTCTTCCCGTGAGGGCTTTCACCATAAGGGGACCACTTTGGAGTTCATCCATATTTACTTCTTATCAACCATGACAAAACAATAATGAGTCATATTTACATCAAACAATATTGGGTCCATTACCTAAACCTTTGTGCTACGGGGATTTCTTCAAGGGTTGACATCAATGACAGCCAACCTTAATCAACAGGAACAACTTCAATCCATTTGGTAAAATAATATGTTGCAGTCAGGATCCATTTGTGTTGAGATAAATATTGTGGGTGTATCTCTCCTATGAAATCTAGGCCCCATTGCCTGAAAGGAGCTTCTACCGAAATGGGATTCAATGGCAGAGACTATAGCTTTCCTTTCCCATCGAAGATTTGGCATTCATGGAACTTAGACACCTCCTTGTAAACATCAGAGAAAATACTAGGCCAATAAAAACCAACTCTCAACATTTTGTGTACAGTTGTCTTCCAATAATGATGACCTCCACAGTCTCCTTTATGGAATTCTATGATGGTCCTTTCTGCTTCCTCCTCTATCAAACAACTCAGTAAAATTTCTCTTGGGTCTTTCCAGTACAATAATCCATTGACAATGCAGAAATTTTCCGCTTTCAGTTTTAAGAACCTATCCTTTGTTTTGTTATATTCAGGAGGATTTTGCAAATTTTTTAACACAAAGATAATGTTTTCATGCCACACAGAATCAAGAAATTTCTGAGATATCTGTGGAGCCGCCTTCTCTTCCTCTACTGTAATTTCTGACATGTCTCTAGAGAAATTTATTCCTATAATTTCACAGTTTGTTTGTGCCATTAGTCTAGCAAGTCCTTGTCCTTTGATCAACTTCGTGGGCTTGATGTCGAGATCATATTCTAATAACACTGCAATCCATTTTCCCCTCTTTCCTTTAGGATCGGGTTGATTTAAGATGTCCTTTACCGAGCTGTTGGGGACATAAGAAATAGTATGTGAATTTAGAATATACACCCTGAATTATTTCAATGCTTTGACCAAAGCATATGCCTACTTTTCCATGATGTCATATTTTAAAGGAGCATCTCTCAATGTCTTACTGTAGTATGCTATGGGATTCTCAAAATTTTGGTCATCTTTCTGGAGTAATACCCTTGCAATTGTGTGTTCTGAAGCGAAAGAGAAAAGTATGAAATCTTTCTCAAAATTAGGACTAGCTAGCACAGGAGCCTTTGTCAATGCTACTTTGATGTCCTCAAAGGACTTTCTAGCCTTAGGAATCCATTTGATTTCATTTCCTTTCTTTAACATGTTGGTGATATGATTTATGGTCTCTACTAAATTAGGAAAAAATCTTCTCAGGAAATTCACTTTACCTAAAAAGGATTGTACTTCCTTTTTGCTTCTAGGTATGCCAATCTTCAAGATACCTTATGTTGGCATGTTTTAAAAACAGTGTGTGCTTGTCATTGATGGCAAGAATAGTGTGTGCATCGATGGCAAAACAGGAACAACATAAGCTAAGGAGGATTAGTGCAGAGTCGCACGCAGTGCGTAGGTGTGCACTAGGGATGAGGTTAACTCATTGCCAAAGCTCAAGAGAGATAGAGTACTCAGGATCTTAGGCAGATGAAAGGTTGAGGCCTTTGACACTTAGAAAATTTTCTAAGTAAGGAGGATGTGTAAGCTCAGTAAAATAAATGACATTGATTTTTGGATCCCATTCAAAATTCCCAATGACCGTCAAATCTGCATCCAGACAGGAGGAGCGCAAAGATGGAGGACAGATATCTGGTGTTAGATCCGAGTGCAGGGTCAGACCATCGTTGGATCAGGAAGAACCTCCATGTTCTTTAAAGTGCAAGATAGAAGTGGTGGTCCAACTCCATTTCGGAGTTTTGGCAAGATACTAGAAGTTGGAGTGTTGAAACACTTTGCAGAAAGAATGCAGAAATCACGATATGCGAAAGTGTGATATGATTTGAGCCACTGAATTAAGATCAGATCTGGACTGTTGAATCATAGGACACGTGGTGAAATATTGTCATGTTACTGACTGGAAAGTCAAAGGAACGGGGTTCCCTAACCTCTTGAATTTGCGATATGTGAAATCGTGAAACTATCTTAGTCGTCAGATCGAGGTTTGTTCTGGACCGTTGATCCAGCTCCATATCGGAGTCTCACCTATCACGACTTGGAGTGATGAGAACCTCCATCTAAGGAACAGCAAGATGTGAGATCACGAAAATATCAGGACCGTCGGATCACCAAGAATGTGAACCGTCAATCTGAGCTCCATCTCAGAGCTTCACCTATCACAACTTAGAGTGACAAGACCCTTCATCACAAGAATCATGAGATGCAAACTCATGATGATATCTGGACCATCAATACACCAATATTCTAAACCATTGATCTAAGCTTCATCTTAGAGCTTCGCCTATCACAACTTGGAGTGACGAGAACCTCCATCACAAGAATCGTGAGTTGCGAACTCGCGATAAGATCTGGACCGTCAATACACCAAGATTCTGGATCGTTGATCTGACTCCATTTCAGAGTTTCATGAATCGTGACTTGCAGAGGCAAGAAACATAACCATAGGAGTGTCGAAGTGCCGAAACATGAAATTACCAAATGCAGTTGTTAAATAAAGGCTGTGGTCACAACCCTTGGTCACATCGGCAAGAGATGGAGGAAAGAGTTAGAGAAACCAAGTTCCTTTTCGGGGATTGCGACTGGGAGTGTCGAGACACCTGGTCACCCGAATGTTGAATTGTCAAATGCCAAAATGCAGAAATGAATGCAAGATTGCATGGAGCCAATCCAACAGTGCAGGTGAATTTGAGCATAATCGGAGGGATAATATTGCTCCTCGCAATGTAACTTCTAGAAACCATTCATAGTCTATGCCAGAGAATTCAAAGAGACCTTTGTGTGATCGCCAGAGGAGATGAAGAGTATCCAAGCTTCATCCAGTAAAGGAAGATGATTCTTAGAGGGATTGATAGGTGGATGAGCATTGAAGTCTGTAATTGAAAAATAAAGGATAAGCTCAACTTTGCCAGAGAAGATGAAGAGTCTCAACTGCCAGAGAGGCTGAGGAATCTCAGTAGAACACCCAGTGATGCTGGACGCATGGTGGGAACCACCAGAGAAGCTGAAGAGTTGTGATGATGATCAGGCAGAGCACTTGATATGTGGAGGAAATTGGCACGGTATGAGCATGCATAGGAATGGAGAATATTGCATGCTCAAGGTGCACAGAAGCTATAAATACATGGTACAGAGAAGAGATTGGGTTGTTGTTGCTGTTGGAGTTGCTGTGGATGTTGTTGTTGAAGGTGATTCATGCATGAAGAAGGATCATGATGCAGCAGCTGAACAGAACAGAAGAAGAACTGTGTAGTGAATGGACATGGTGCACAGAGCATAAAAAGCAAGAGAACAAAATGGGCTGCGGATGCATGCTGGAAGATAGTGAGGAAGTCTAAGTAGCACAATCTTGCAGAACATTGATGGGACTGGTAAGATGTTATTGAACACTATATCATTGAAATAGGTTTTAGTATTTCATATTCATAATCAAGGGTGGTTTGGAGGTGCTAGGGAGGACTGGTGTCCTCATAGGTTCAAGTGGGTGCTTGAACACAGGGAGTTGGTGCTTCCTTCTAGTTGGTGCTAGAGAAACCAGGGAGTTGGTGCTTCCTTCTAGTTGGTGCTAGAGAAACCAGGGAGTTGGTGCTTCCTTCTAGTGGGTGCTAGAGAAAAATGGAGAGTTGGT
>JASDQU010100292.1:48301-80975 GCA_032191745.1 Picea mariana | reverse complement strand
AATTCTTAATCTGTTTGATATCCTCCAGCAGAAACGTAGCAGAAGAAAGAGCAACGGGCATGTTTTTTACTCCAGGATGTCCTCGAATAGGCATCTGGCTATCTCCAATCCATCCTGTCATTCTCAGTAAAGAGCTTATCACATCAACCAGTGTGTACCATAATACCAGCATCATATACCACAGTCTCTGAAAAAATCTAGCTAGGAGAGTACTGCCTGAGTGACTGGACTGAATACTAGTCTTGGCAGTAGGAAAAGTCGGTGGGAGATCAGGATTGTCGACTCTCCTGGCAACACTAAACAACGTCGACATGAAAGAAATCCCATCTCCGAGGGCATGATGGAACCTAAAAACCATAGTGGCTTTGGCCTTGTTCGTTTTGTAATTCAGGAAGTGTAATTCCCAAAGAGGACGTGAGTGATCCAAAGGCCTGTGGGCCAACTTAGAGATGTATTCATTCACACAAGCATCGTATGAGTCCTGGCCAATAGGGAACTCTACAATAAATGTGTGGTTTTTCGTGTCCACTGTTGTTTTCTGCCATCGTAAAACTCCCAGATTATCTTCTTTCTGCAAAGTACAAATCTCCAAGCTATGTGAAACAGTATTATAGCAGATAAATATTATTTTTCAAGGTTTACAGTATGTTCACACGATACATATTGGGCTACTGTGTGGATAGGCGCTCCTCGGAGTTAGTGGGAGCAGTAACATGGATAAACATTTTGTATCTCAAATAATATTAATTCTGATCCAGTATCAAATTTCTTAAAAGACTTGTACACTTATTCATTATCAAATCTTTCAAAGCACACATTTTTACACACATATATAACATTGAGCATAGGAAGAGAACAATCACCATTATACAAGATAAAAGTGGGTTCCTTGGTAAGGCAGCGTCAGTGATAACTTTAGTGCAGCGAGAGATGTCTGTTATGGCTTCTTCAAATTCAAAGACCACGTTTACGCAGAGAGACAAGAGCGAGCTGCTCATAGCCTGGCTGATGGGGTTTACTGGCTGCCCTTGCCCTTGCCCTTCCATTTCATGGTCATCAATGCCCAGATTCATACGTGACTTGAGGTCCATGCTATGAAATCTTATCGGCTGACCAAAAAGAGATTTACAGAATCGATCTACAAGATGGTTTTGAATTGGATGGATCGAGAACGCTGAAGATAGCCACGATTGTCGATTTGTCTCACCTGGGGCTCTAAGTAAGTATACTGTAATAGGGAAGGTTGTGATTCATTGCAGAGTTAGTGAACTTATAAGATGCATTGAAAAGAAAGGAGTTAATCTCCCTTGAGGCGGTGGGTGAGTTAATCGGAATCAAGCTTAAGAACAAATATTTGTGTTGTTATGCTGGGAGCGCTACCCAACGATGGTTTCAAATAGAAAGAAAAGAAGGAGAACCAAGCTTAGAGCTGGCAAAACGATGCATGCACGATATTCTAGTTATGTACGATATGCTAGTAAACGAGAGTTGAAACGGTGGGCGAAATTTTTAGGTAACAGCGGCTGACAGATGGAGATTAATTGGAGAACGACTTTTGAGCAGCGGCCCCAAGAAGGGAGGACGATCCCATGTGATAGCGTGGGATAAACGGAAGGTATCCCTGATTCCCTGCATGAAGGCACTGACGCATTAATGAAAGAAACTGGTGTCGGAATGAGCAGGCAGCTTCCTAAACCACTTTTCATATCTTGCTCTTCAACGACCATCGCATATGATGGTGCGGCCGGTATATTATAGGTAGTTGGATCTGATTTGCTATTACATTTCATGGTTTATAATCCATCATGTATTGAACGCTGTGTAGTAAGTTGGATATTGATCAGTTTGTCTCATTGAAGGTTGTGTAGTAAGTTGGATATTGATAGTAACTGAGAAAACTAATATTTAGGACATTGTAATTATATTTAGTAACAAGGTTGCATGGCAGTTTATACCTGTCTATGAAGTCTTTACCAGGCAATAAGAAGAGATGCATTTGAACAACCAATCACAATTTAAAAAAATGTTTTAAAATAATTAAAATAATTAAAAAAATCAAATTGTAATGTTATACCTTTAAAAATGCTCAAAATTATTTTGGTCAAACCAGACTATCAATAGGATATCCAATACTATATACCACTGCAAGCCGCAAGTATAATAACCAATATCCCTTCACATTATTTTGAATGATCTAAAAAAACCCAATTTCATAAAACATTTAGATATACATTGTAAAACGCTCAAACTTATATTTAAAGTTAACACTCAAAATTTGTAATATAAAAATAAAACTTATATTTAAGTTTAACCCTTAAAAAAATTGTGAAAAAAAAAATACAAATGCCATCAACTTTGAATTGTACAAAATATTATATTATTTTATTCTAACTTTAACACTCAAATAATTGTTAAAGAAAAAGTAYAATTGTGATCCATTTAAATCCTACATACAAAATATTATTTTATTTTATTTAAATGTGTCTAGGAAAAAGGTACCCATGAGAACAACCATATTTATTTAACAAGATGGACCCCCAACTTTTGACAATATATATAAAAAAACAAGAAATATTTATTACAATAACATTGGGGGAAGTGAAGGCAGCAATAAAACTTCAAAGTTTTTGGCCAATAAGATATCACATAAATGAGATTTAAAATTTAAAATAAATAAATATTTTTTAAAACTTTGGATAAAGGGGTGTATATTTTATGGTCAGCCATGAACTAATAGAAAGTCAAACCTAACTCAAAGCTATATACCATGAATTGTACAAAATATTATATTATTTTATTCTAACTTTAACACTCAAATAATTGTTAAAGAAAAAGTACAATTGTGATCCATTTAAATCCTACATACAAAATATTATTTTATTTTATTTAAATGTGTCTAGGAAAAAGGTACCCATGAGAACAACCATATTTATTTAACAAGATGGACCCCCAACTTTTGACAATATATATAAAAAAACAAGAAATATTTATTACAATAACATTGGGGGAAGTGAAGGCAGCAATAAAACTTCAAAGTTTTTGGCCAATAAGATATCACATAAATGAGATTTAAAATTTAAAATAAATAAATATTTTTTAAAACTTTGGATAAAGGGGTGTATATTTTATGGTCAGCCATGAACTAATAGAAAGTCAAACCTAACTCAAAGCTATATACCATGCTTATCGGGCAGAATAAAAATTGTGGCTGCAAGAGTTTCCCTGTTGACATGGCAGAATTCATGCTATGTAAACAATGTTTTTAAGATTTTTCTATCATTGAAATTGGTTATGCATTATTTCTATGTTTCTACTTTTTTTCCGATAGAAATTACTCGATTTATATTAGAGATATAAATCATTTACAATCACTATCCAGTCTGGCACAAACAGCCATTACAATTCGTCCCGGAGACCCAGCCGGGTTTGAACTCAAGACCTCCTCCCAACACTTAGAGAAAGGTGCTTGTCTCACCAGTCGCGTTGTCTCACGGGACTACGTTTCTACTTACCTACTATCAAAAACCATTTTATAAAAGTGATTGATAAATCTGTCTTGAGGATAACCATTAATTTATTAATATATAATTAATATATAAATTAATTATTACATTAATGTAATATATTATAATAATATATTAATGCCTTAATGCATTAATAAGTACATTAATACACTAATAAAGTAATAACTTAATAATACATTAATAAAGTAGTAATACATTGAACTTAATGTATATAGTAAAACATTATTAAAGTATTAATACATTAATATATTTATTGAAAAAGATTAGGGTTTACTATAGTTGACCATGGTCATGATTTCTTATAATCATGACCATGAATGACATTAATATATTAATGTATGCGCTAATGTATTAATTTAATGAAGTAATACATTAATACATTACTAAAATATTACTAGCATACCCCCTAACCGAGGAAAGACGAAAATAATAATATAGTTTTTATTTTTATTTTTTATAAGTATATTATTTCATAAGCAACATTGTAATGGTATATTAAGCATGAGTAGAAAAGTGATTTGTTGCAAGGTGTTTAGGTCAAAGTATGTTTTATAGGTATTTGGTAGTAAATGTTTGAAACTCTTTCATATCATGTATATAAGTATGGACCAAGTCAAATAGTCCATGTATAGAAGTATGATTACAACATAGAAGAATCTAGAAGGTATGCAACAAAAAAGATAAGCGTGTCTCTTCTTTTTTTCGTAGTGAGACATAAGCAACATCGTTCATTTTTTCATAGCGTTCGAAGGAGAAGGTCGGTGCTATTCACATTCCTTCTATAGTAGTAGTGTGTGACATTGTCGTGAAGGTCAAGCCTTGACGTTCAATGTGTCCCATGTCAATGGTAGACCTTGTCAAGGTCATGCCTTGAGATTTATGGATAGTCAATGCCCAAACCATCTTAAGAGGGATTTGTTTCTTGTTATTCCTTTGTATGGGTGGAATTGGTACATGTTTTGGTTGGGTTTGGTCTCATGGAGGGCCAATGTATTTATCAAATTCCACAACAACATATGTTGGCAAATGTGGAGGGTTAGTTCCTGGTGCATATACAATTCGCATGACTACTCCAAGAGCACCATTGACTAATCCTGCTTGGAACCATAAATTGCAGGATAACATAACTCGCTGGCCTATACATAGCAAGATATGTTTTTCCAATTGATCATTATCATGATGGTGTGCATTTGAAGCACCAAGTAATTCTGTAGCACTGCGTGCGGTTGGCTTATTCAAGGATTGAAGCATGAACTTTTTATGGTTGTCGACAAGAATGTTTGTTTCAAATAGGTGGAATGAAGAATCAAACAATAAACTTTCTTCAACAGATAAGAATCTGTCAGTCCTAGATTTAAGGAGGTTCCAATCATCAATGGTTGGTGTAGCATTGTGAAGGTTGGCTAACAACTGGCGGAAGCGGGGCTGGGTGACATAGATGCCTTGTTGACAGAATATTATTTCCAACTTGACTATAGTGGTAAAGGTTCTCCATAAGCTCCTACCTGGAGTTTCTCCTGCATAAAGAGGTTTGTCCATTACTAGTGGTAATTGACCCAAGTCACCCACAAGAATTATTGAACACGAACCGAATGAGCAATGATTTTTTTTTGGAAATGCCTCACGCAAGCGACTTTCAATTTACACAAAAAGTCTAGATCTTATGAAGCTCATTTCATCAATTAGAATGTAGTGAATATGTTTCATCTCTTCTTAGAACACTGCAAAGGACTAACCATGTAAAGGCCTCATGTCCTTGATAGGAATCCTAAGTCCTGCATGTATGTTAAATGCTACAACTCTAGTAGGGGCAAGAAGCAATAGTGGGCTATGTCCAGAGGGTGTTTGACAAGATAGTGTTTCTTTGATGCAGTGCATAAGGTAGTATTTTCCCGTGCCTGCAGTGCCTTGGATGATCATATTCAATGGTTCTTTTGGTTCTTTTGCTTGTAAGTGATGCTTGATGATGTCGAATGCAGTGTGTTGATTTGTAGAAAATGTACTTCTTGAAGGACATAGCAGATTCATTTCTTGTAGTACTATTGTATTCCTTCGATGATAGTTGATGAAGCTTGGTGCAATGTCTAATGTATCTTGTGATACTTTGAGTTGATCCCATGGGTGGGAAGTGTCAATCTCTCGAAGTACCAACATATCAAGAGAACTAAAGTTGATATTGCCAGTAGGGACCAATCTTGATAAGGACTGCCATTCATTCATCTCCATGTTTGATTGTATGTTAGTATGGCTATGCTCATCTTCAGATGTTTGGTCATTAGGATTGGGCATTGGGATGCGGCCAACATGCCAAACATGGTAGTGATCTCTTATGGTCTCCCACGTAGACACAATGTCTTCATTTGAAAGGTCTATATCTTCAGAGAAGGAACAAAAGGGTTTTTATAAAAGCAACTCACTCCGACAGAACTCAACAAAGTTATCAGAATCTTTCTTTGGAATGGTAGTGAAAAGTGGCCATACATGGACAATTGCGGGAATGTTTCTTTTTTCCACTTTTCATTTTTTCATTCTTGGTTATATGTCCAATGTTTTGTGAGGTAAAAAAAACATATTGGGTTGAGAAAAACAAGACGTATTAAATATGCATCAATAAAAGTGGATCCAGATAAGAATTTAGGAAAATCATAGGAGATCTGACGAAATATTTGCAAACCAACATTGAGTTTGGTGAAGGTGCGACTGCATGTGACAAGGGGCAACTTTTGGAGCAAATGGAAAGTTTCTTGGGCACTTATGTCACGGTCTACAATTGCTTCTAAGTGCAAGCGACGATAAGAAGTTGAGGCAGGATCATCTATATTTGATGTAGATGCAATTTTGGTCAACATATGGTGGTACGTCTCTGATCTCCCCTTTGCTTTGGAAGCATATTTGGCAATGTATTTTAGAACTACACAGCGAGAGAGGACTGGTTGGCAATCTACATTTTCTCTCCATGCTTGGAGTATGTTAGAATTATGGATATTGAGGCGCTCATCATTGTGTGTCAGCCGATATTTATTTTGACCCATTTCATCAATGTAGAGTGATGACTCCATTTGTACCTTCCAAGGGAATTTATACTTGCATTTGAGTGTAGTTCCTTTTCTACGAAGACATGTCTTCTCATTGCACTTTGTATGTCTTTGAACTCGATTTAGAGTTGTTCATAGTCCTCAAGTGGGTTGGTTGCAAATATCTCCTTTGTATCTAGTAAGAAAGGGTCATCTTCAATGGATTGATGCATAGCCATGTGTGTGTCATGGTGTTCTCTAGGATTCCAGGCTGTAACATAGTTATCAAAGAAACTCTTTGCAACATAGATTTGATGTGGGTCTTCCCAATGTAATCTTTCCATGTTTGGAGCATCGACAAGCCACATAAAACCATGTATATATGCAGAGCCACGATGTTTCCATTCATACCTACAAAAGGGATATGAAATGATTAGTAAAGAGCATATAAATGTATAGGTTTGGTGGAGGTAATTGCAAGTAGTATACACTATGTACCTATACCAATAGTCAATTGCGTGCATTTTTTTTTGTAGTATCTCCTCATGGAAGATTGAAAACCTTTTTTGGATGTAAGCAACTACAGTGTGGGGGGGATCAATGACATTGTTTGTACGCCAATGTTGGCAAAGCATTGGGTCAAGAGGTCTATCCTTTTGCATAACTGCGTGCAAGTCTGTCCATTTTGTGTCTGCTGCACTGAGAGTGAAAAACAAGGTTGGGCATTGAAGTTGTATGATCATGTCCATTAGCTCAGTCCTTCGCATGGTCCAAAATGCTTTAGTGCCACATAGATGTGCTATAAAGCGCATGACTTGTTCTGGGAGTTTATCTGCTGGGAGTTCTTTGAGATGCGCACACAATTGTTGAATTGTGGTGGGTGTGTTACGATTTTGGATTTGTTTGAAAAAGAATGTTGTCGTTGATTGACTTCGATGGCACATAATCAAATTATAGAGGTAGTATCTAAAACGAGGATGACTACCAAACCTATTGTCATGGTATCTCATTAAGTGTGATGCATAAGTATCAAGTGGTATGTTTCTCATGCGTGGTTGGCGAGGAAGGGAATCTCCAATGGGGAAAAGAGCAGGAAAGGCCATGTCGAGTAGACCCTCTGTGTTGTACTCATTAATTGGTGATAGGCCAATTATTGGCCATTCAATTGTATTTGGTGAAAATTTATCTGTAGTGTTAACAAATGCTCTTATTTTTTCAATTTCGCGTTGTGTATTAGGCAATCTAAAGGCAAAGGAAGACATTGGTTGTTCATCTTGGAAAACATCATGGTATTTGGTTCTTCAGTGGGAGAAGTTAAATTTTCTGTAGAGACAGAATGGAGTCGAGTGGATACATTGGTGTGCATAGTGGGAAGTGAGGCAAGCACGTTTTGGTCAATTTGTATATCATTGTAATATTTTTCATGTTGTATCTTGTAGAGCAATGCATTGATGACATGAGATTTTGTCACATAACAACCATAGCATTTCCCCTTTCCTCCATGTCTCTTGACAACTAAGATATCAAGTTCTGAAAGTTGATGGGGCAAGAAAGTCGCTATGTGGAGGATTTGTTGTGGGAAACTAATAGTGTGGCCACTATATTTGTATTGTCCACCTCGAGCATGCCTAACTTGCAAGATGGGGCTAACTCAAGCAATTAACATTTCCTCAACCTGTGTAAGTATTGGCAGAACTGTGGGTTGGTCATTGGGGTCCATATTATTCCATTTAGAGAAACGATGCCCATTATTTTCTCTATGAAAATGAGTACAAATGTGTCCATTCGGAGATTGGTGAAGATTGGTGAGTAGGAATGTCAGGATATGATTCCATACATGTAGTGCATGTATGTATGTTAGGAAAGGAATCAATACGTTTTCGGAAAGAGTGGGAAGCATGTGTATGGGGTTGACATTGTAGAACACGTGTTGGTAATTCCACACAAGGTTGGTTTTGGTTTATAAGTGAATTCTCTCCAAGTGATTTTTTTTTTTCCAGCATATTTAATTCAACGTTGTTCATTTTGTTGGATCCTAGATGTAGATAGAGGAGTGGTGACTGAGCTAGTGATTTCTGTATTAATAGTGTAATTGTTCCATCTATTTCTTTTTTTTTGTTTATTTATGTAGCATGAAGTGTATGGCTCTGGCGATTGTATAGAGTCTTGTTGGGAAGTTGAATTTGTGAAGATGTTATGTGCAAAGTATTTGATGGCATGCATTGCTGAAAGAGAACATGCCTTTCTAATGATCTTGAGAGACATTCACCAATGGTGTTTGTTGTTGTAGTTGGCAACATTAGGGCAATTCTTGTGCCAGATGAAATTTCCTATAAGAGAAAAAAAAATTTGTAGTTAGAATTCAAAGTGCTTGATATCACATTTTGTATGTTTGATAGTGTTAGCACTCTGTAAATTCTGTCCGGCTGAATAGACAAACGACAGAGGTAACTATTTCAACCAGCTTTAGAGCTGAGGCATTAGCCTGCCCAACTCAGAGAGGGCTCTCTCATGTCACTTGATATATCTATGGAAACCGATGGTTAGATTTGATTTGTTTGGGAAATTTTTAATAGAGTTGTTGCCGAAGAAGAGGGGAAAACTATGGGCGATGGAGTCAAAATTCTGAAAGTGAACGAAGACAATGCCTAGACTGATAGAACTCTCCAGAGGACAACGACTAAATAAGGCGATGAATCTGAGTTATTCTTGAAATAAAAAGATGTGTAGGAAAATAAATAAGACAAATAACTGCATCAGAGCATTGCTGAAATGAATTCTGAATAAGTTAAGAAGACAATCACATAGTTTAAATTGCTTAGACCAAGAGTGTTGTAGGACGAATTCTAGGCCTTTAAACTCTCCAATTTAAACAGAAGAAAATTTAAATGAAATGACAGGCTACAGGAAATACATACGATGAAAGGAAACAAAGCTCATATCACCACCCGTTAGAATCTTTTCATAGAGACTTCAAAATCTTCTGCATTTGTATTCGATTCAGATTCAGAAAATTTACAAATAAAGTTTGATACAACCAAAAGGTGCTCTTACACTTCTGCCCACCTTGGCTCATTCAAGCCTCTTATTACTTATACAATTTGATCAAAAACTCAACTGAAACGTTTCAGCTTCTGTAACAGTCTCGGATGTCAGTTTCGGTATACGGAATGACTTACAATCATTAACAAAAATAAACGTTTCATCATCATGAATAATCTCTCTGACCGCCCGGCTACTTCTGCTACACCTAACCTACTCTGTACTTCCGTTAGGTCTGGTAAGATGGGTGACAGCTAGAGATCATCTGTTGTTTCTGGGGATGTAGCATTTTGTCTTTCCCAACCGTACAAGTTCCTTCCATTGCGTGTCAGAGGGGATTTCATAGTCAATCATCTCTTTAATCAAAATTTCTAGGTCGATGCACGTTGCGTAGGACATGATTGGTAGGCTGAATTTCACTGTTTTGAATTTGTTCAGAATTTTGAAATTAGAAGCTAAGTGTTCTACCAAGCTAGGACCCTTCAGACTTTATTCCATATCTTCAAACCTAGAATGGTCCATCCTGCATTGCATGAGAAGAGTGTGATAATCTTCCTTCTTGTACAATGAGCCTTTACCATCCAAGAATGAGGGGAGGCCTTTGGCAAACAATTGTTCAAAGGCATCTTTAAACTACTGTATGCTATGGTCCATTTGCACGACTTTGTTCTGAACCGATTTGAGCAGGTTGTGTTTGGCAATGATTCTCTTGGCTGAAATGATTAAAGCGGTCCTGTCTTTCACACCGATGGTCTGAAGATCGGTGGTTGGTATGGAATTCAACAAGTCGATGACATTTTGGGCCCATTCGGAGGGCTTCTTCGCTAGCACTTCATTTACAACAGCCCAACTGTTTTGAGCTGTAGCAGCCATGTTGTCCTTGTCATTGATAAAGTTCAAATAACTTATGAATTTAGCAACCTCCGCAACAATCGCGTCCCACATCACATGTTTGGCTCCCTGCAGTAGCGTTTTACCCTTCAATATGGTTTTTAGCTTGTTCACTCTTTCCTGCAGGTCTTGGTTCTCTCTGTAGAGTTGATCTAATTTCCCGTCCTTCACCTTAGCCTCTTGTTTCAGTTTTTCTAAGTTTTCTTATAGATCCTTGATCTCGCCTGTTTTCAAACTTATCTGGGACATAGCCTGAGCTAACCCCTCAGCATTTGATCTAGCCTCTGCATTGGCAGGTATGATAATCTCCATATCTGATGTTGTCGCTTGCATCTGTGACCAACTTTCCTTCTCTTTATCCAACTGCAACACCTTAGCCTTGTAGTCTAGAGCCTCTTGTCTGAAGGTTTCCTTTTCCTACTCCAAAGAAGTTAACTCTGTTGTTTGTGGATGGTCTGTATGTGACATCTTCAATCTTTTCTTCAAACTTTGAATCATTTTATCCTTTTCATCCAGAGAGGCCTTCACCCCTTGTGGAACTTCAGACTCTAATCTTTTTACCTGCATCATCCAAGCTTTGTTGGACACCTTTTCTTGTTTCAGTTGTCCATCTAGTTTCAATACATGTGTTATCAACCTTGCAACTTTCAAAGCTAATATTAGGTAATTAGCGTACAACATATCACTGACATTTCTGTGGATTTTCACTTTGTCAGGAGTGTCGATGTTCTCATAGTGTACCTTGAACTCAAATACCTTATAATTATCAGCCACTGCAATGTTGAATGTCTTTTTCTCGACATCTATGACTGAGAGTAGGTGAGCTTTGTACTGAGATGTCCCTTCCACTTCGGGAAAAAGCTCCTTTATCTCGCTATTGGCCATACTCCCTTTCATTGCATATTGTTGTAGCAAGTCTTCCTTAGATTGATAAACCGTCCTGAGAGTCTGGCCAAATATGTGTTTCCTGCTGCTGAAAACCTTCATGCTGCCTTCATTTTGTGGTTTGTCTTTGGGATTGATATCTTCGTTCTGGACCTTAATGTCTACCATCTCCATGGATGTATTTCCTTTCTATTCTTCTTCTTCCAAGTCAATAATTGGAAAAGGTGATGTGGCTCTCATTTTCTTGAGGGTGTCTTGTTCGCCGCTAGCCCCTAGGGCTTCTAAACTACTTCTCTTATTAAAGATGCTCATTTTAGGAGCCTTGATAATCAACCTGGGTGAGGGTTTTTGTGCTGATCTTTGCTAGGAAGTAGTCTCTGTCTACTTTGCTTGTTCATGCAGTGTGATGACCTCCATTTCTGTGCAGGTCTCTAGATTGGCCAACTTATCTATTTCTTCAACGTGCTCGTGTTCATAAGGGCCTTGTCTGCTTGCCAATATTCGCTTTGATATAACCTAACATGGATCATATCTTCTTCCTTGTAGTTGTGTGAACCCAAATTCATTGATTTTAGACTAAATTTGAGGAAAACAAGACTTGCTCTTCACCACAAAAGGACCTACCACGAACAATAATTTTAGATTTGAAGCCTTGTGAGCTTTGAGGAAGTGTTCAGTCTCTGATATGTCTTATAAATTCCAACGCAAATATCCTAGAAGTCAGGAAGACTGGTAAAAGGTGAGGTCCTTCTTGGCAACTGTATACCCAAATCATGGTGGACTGAGTGAAAAACATCCAGTCTCCCATAGCATTCTCCGGACTTGGTTGCAGTGAACTTTTCATCTCTTCCAGGACTCTTGGCAAGTCTGAACCGAAAATGAGACTGTATATTCTGGACATGATTTTGTTGATGAAGATGAGCATGGTGATCTTTTTACACTCGGTCGAAATAAACATAGCTTTAGGGAGCTCGGTATTGTTAGATCCCAAAAACATTCTCAACAGATGAGAGTAGTATCTGAAATGTCTCAATGAGCTTAAATTAACCAACTGTTGATGTATGTTCTCTGTAATAAATTCATCAAAACTGACACAGACTGATTGCCCAGACAGGAAGAAAATTAACAGGATTCCTAACATAACCTCTACCACAAACTTGTCATTGTCTAGACCTAGAATTTAACTCAGCAGAGAGCAAGCCCACTGGACTTTGACGATCATGACGCTTAGATTGGCAGGCAGGGATAGACTTTCTGAATGATGTTCAAGTTTGACTATGGTTTGCAAAAATAGGGTTTTTACCTCGGGCAAGCATTCACTATAAATCATAATCATTCTCTATTCCTCAAAGGGTTCTGACACCACAGGGAGGCGTCTGTTACATTTAGGGCATGTCACAACGAGGGACCATCTACTTTACACAGGACTTCTGACCCTAATTTGTTTAGGATGACTCTTTCTCCCTGGGAATATCTCTCAGCACACCAGTTCACGAATTTGGGGAACGGAAAAATTGTTTTTACGACAAAAGGGGTGAAAGAGGCTCGAGCCACTTCAACAAAGGATATGTGGGATCCGACATTGTTCAACAAATTCTCTTTGGACACAAAAACGGGTGAGACCATTTTCACTGTGTCAAAAACATCAGAATCTTTGTCAATTAGGGTATCTTCCCTGGAGGGAGTATCTGTTTCCCTCATGGATAAAACAACATGATTGGCAGCCATCGTGAAGAATACCTGATAAGTGGAGAGAAAACTAATCTGGTTCAGTCCTGGATTTCAAAATTTGGATGGAAGCTTTGCGCCAAATCTCCAAACATTCGACTATTTCAAATACTCATAGAATAATGTCCGGGGTCCCTCCTTTTATAGGCGTCTATTTCCATCAGGTTTTGGAGAAAAGCGGTTTTAGATGAACCACCCTTAGCCCCGACCTGTCTCAGAGAATGCTGTGTGTCCATGATTTAAACTAGGGCAGTTTTCCCCGGTCCACCCCTTGTCAGCTAATTCTCGTGCTACTTCGATCGTCGAATTGCACCTCGACCATTGATCCAGGTCGTTTCAAGATCTATGGTCAATGTCTTGCCTGATGACCTTGACATCAGAGGTTGAAAAAGGTGGTTTTGGTCAGACAACCCTCCTTTCTGATATACTTCTAAGGGCATCACGTGTCCCGCAAAAAACCGTGACGATTTTCCCTGACTCGCCCTTGATCGCTTAATATTTTTGCTAGTTGTATCTCCGATACACATCTCGGTCGTTGATCTAGGCCTCCTTTGAGATCAACGGTCAGCTAAGCTTTATTCTTCATATCTCCGCTACTTCGTCCAAATGCCGCTAGATATAGACGGGTCCTCTAAATTTATCACAGCTCTGTGGCGATTTAACCTGTCATAAAATTTCTGAAACTCGGACACCCACTGGGAATTATATGGTGATAACATTGGCTCCAACTGGGGATGCTATCCTCCCTGCAAGGTAGTAAAGAACTATAGAACAATTTCCTACCCATTGGGTTGTAAGCCTATGTGTGTGATCTGAATCTCTTCATTTTATTCAAAAACTTCAAACTACTTAGCACGGCTCAGGACCTTCACCTCGAGCTTCAACCGTGCTATTTTTATCTCAATATTCATACTTAAAGAAAAACCAAAACGCAAAGCGGTCATGTACAATGGATGGTGGGTGATGATATTTTAAATGACGTAGTGCTTGAGGAACCTGCCATTCACAGGCCCTCCTCCAGCGGGTTCTCCATTACTCTCCTCCAACAAATAGGCATTGTTCCCATGGTAAACTATAATTTTGAACGGGCCCAGCCCCAGGTGATAAAATTTTATGTGTTTTCCCTTGTTTTCATTCTTGGAATCCCACCTCAGTACCCAGTCTCCAAGTTTGAAGTCGTCCACTTTGGTATGTGTGTTGAAAGCTTCCTTGATTTTCTCTTGACGTAGTCGGGCATTGTTGAAAGCCTTTTCTCTGGTCTGCTGCAAGCTAATGAGTTCATCCTCCCTTCTTCAACTGGCATTCGTCTCTGCTTCTTGCTCTTGTAACAAATTCATCACTGGAAATCTAAGTGTCATAGGAAAGATGGCTTATGTACCATAGACGATCTGGAAAGGGGATGTGGCAATGGATCTCTTTGGGGATATCCTGTCGACCGATAGCACATGAATGAGCTTCTTGTGCCACACCTTTTTATTCTCCTGCAACAATTTTTTTATGATTCTGACCAGGCTTTTGTTTGAAGACTTTGCCAATCCATTTCCTTACAGGTAGTATGCCATGGAATGGCCAAGAGTAATATTGTAATCACTGCAAAGTTTCTCAATATTTTTAGATTTAAAAGTCGTTGCATTGTCTATTAGAATCTTGCCCAGACATCCGAACCTGGATAAGATATTTTCTTCTAGAAACCAAATGATAACGTCATCTTTAGCTTGTCTGGTAGGAACAACTTCAATCCATTTGGTAAAATAATTTGTTGCAGTCAGGATCTATTTGTGTTGAGCTGAAGATTGTGGGTGTATCTCTCCTATGAAATCCAAACCCCATTGCCTGAAAGGAGATTCTACTGAAATGGGCTTCAACGACAGAGACTGTAGCTTTCCTTTCCCATTGAAGATTTGGCATTCATGGCACTTTGACACCTTCTTGTAAACATCAGGGAAAATACTAGGCCAATAAAAACCAGCTCTCAACATTTTGTGTATAGTTGTCTTCCAATAATGATGACCTCCACAGTCTCCTTTATGGAATTCTCCGATGGCCCTTTCTGCTTCCTCCTCTATCAAACAGCTCAGTAAAATTCCTCCTGGGTCTTTCCAGTACAGTAATCCATTGACAATGGAGAATTTTTCCGCTTTCAGTTTTAAGAACCTAGCCTTTGTTTTATTATACTCAGGAGGAGCTTGTAGATTTTTTAACACAAAGATAATGTCTGCATACCACGCAAAATCAAGAAATTTTTGAGATATCTGTGGAGTCGCCTTCTCTTCCTCTGCTGTAATTTCTGACATGTCTGTAGCGAAATTTATTCCTATAAGTTCACGGTTTGTTTGTGCCATTAGTCTAGCAAGCCCTTGTCCTTTGATCAACTTCGTGGGCTTGATGTCGAGATCATATTCTAATAGCACTGCAATCCATTTTCCCCTCTTTCCTTCAAGATCGGGTTGAGTTAAGATGTCCTTTACCGAGTTGTTGGGGACATAAGCAATAGTATGTGAATGTATAATATACACCCTGAATTCTTTCAATGCTTTGACCAAAGCATATGACTTCTTTTCCATGATGTCATATTTTAAAGGAGCGTCTCTCAATGTCCTACTGTATTATGCTATGGGCTTCTCAAAATTCTGGTCATCTTTCTGGAGTAATACCCTTGCAATTGTGTGTTCTGAAGCGAAAGAGAAAAGTATGAAATCTTTCTCAAAATTAGGACTAGCTAGCACAGGAGCCTTTGTCAATGCTACTTTGATGTCCTCAAAGGACTTTCTAGCCTCAGGAATCCATTTGATTTCATTTCCTTTCTTTAACATGTTGGTGATATGCTTTATGATCTCTGCTAAATTAGGAATAAATCTTCTCAAGAAATTTACTTTACCTAGAAAGGATTGTACTTCCTTTTTGCTTCTGGGTATGCCAATCTTCAAGATACCCTCAACTCTGCTAGGGTCTACTTTTATACCTTCCTTAGAAATTATATGACCTAAGAGTTTCCCTTCTTCCATGGAAAATTTTGACTTTTTTGGGTTGAGTGATATGCCAAATTTTCTGCATTTCTCGAACGCCCTTCTGAGATGTTTGATGTGCTCCTCATCTATAGTAGAATACACAGTAATGTCGTCCAGGTATATAACGATGAATTTATCTTTTTCATCTACAAATGCTATGTTCATATCCCTTTGAAATGTTGGTCCAGCATTCATAAGTCCAAATGGCATTTTGACATACATGAATGTTCCCCAAGGTGTGGTGAATGCTATCTGTTCTTGATCGTTAGGATGTACCATGATCTGGTTGTATCCCAAGAAATCGTTCAACATTGACATCTTTTGAGAGCCCACTACCTTCTGTAGAATGTGCTCCATTTTGGGAAAAGGGTAGTTATCTTTAAGAGATACCTTATTTAGATTTTTGAATTCCACACACAGTCTGATCTCCCCACTCTTCTTTCTGACAGGTACTAGATTTGCTACCCATTTGGAGAATCTTAGGGACACTATGATTTTTTCTTCAAACAGTTTCTTCACTTCTTTCTCTATCAATGGTAACAACAGAGGGTTTATTATTCTTAACTTTTGTTTAAATGGCTTGTGATCTTCTTTTATCAGGATGACATGCTGGATTATACTAGTATCATAAAATTTCAAGTCATCATAGCTCCAGGCAAAAACATCAGGGAATTCTTTCATCAATTTTACATACCTGTCTTTTACTTCAGGGCTGAGCTTCTTGGATAGTTTAATGATCTTCAGGTCTTCTGGAGTACCAATGTTACAACCCTCCACGTCCTCTCCATCTACTGTGATCTTTGGACTTCTGGCCACATTGTTGTTATCAAAAAGTCTTTCCAATGGTACCAGGCCTTTGGGGATAACGTTGCTTTTCAACTACACGATATCTCTGCCAGCAATTTGATTGTCAAAGTATCCTTCTTTGGTGAAAACAGCTACATCTACTTCATCATCATAACATTCATCAATGTTTAAATTCTCGAACTCATTTTCCATCCTGAGGAAGCTTTCTATCTATTTATCATATTCGAAGACTTGCCAGTGTTTCATATTATATAGTATCGTCGGTCTGTACTTGAATTCAACCTTGTATCTTTTTTCAGGAAAAATTGGGACTTTGAACACTGCCGCTGAAGTGGCCAATGCATCTGCAACTTGATTCTACTCTCATGGGACTGCTGAAAGGTTGCATTCTGAAAATTTCTCAAGAATTTCTAATACCAGATTTCTGTAAGCCCTCAGTCTAGGATGTTTGGCTTGGTAGATACCTTTAATTTGATTTATGATGAGTTCAGAATCTCCAAGTACAACGATCCTTTTGGCACCCAACTCTTCCAAGACTTTCAATCCCAATATTAATGCCTCGTATTCGGCCATATTATTTGTACATTCAAAAACGAGTTTGTAACAGCATAATTTTGCATCTCCTATGGGGTGATTTATCCACACGCTAGCTCTAGCTCCTTCTCTACATGCAGCTCCATCGAAGTTCATTTTCCATATCTGATCTTCTGGGTCACCCTGTTGTTCTGAGATTTCTTCCAACTGTTGCCCGGGTATACCTTTATCTTCCAGGACTATTTATGTCTCTTCTTCTCCCGAGCATATATCATTGAAGAAAATGGAAGACCCCAACTCAGTGCTTACCGAGTATATAGGGTGGTTGGTAGGTTGCGATTTGTTGCTGACCATATATTTCAGTAGAAATTCCTTGTACAATCTTATGTCTTGACCAAAGACAGGAATCGTGGCATATGACATGTCCATCTGGAGGGTTCCTTTCAGTTTTGCAGCCCATGATCTAAAAAACAGCATGCCAAATTTCAGAGGGATATCAACAACCACTACGTCCATCACCGTGTTATTTGCCGGGATTTGTGCCAAGGAAATGACCACGTCCTTTATCATGCCAAGGCATTTCACCTTCCTTGAATCAAAAGAGAACAGATCCTTGTAAGGCCTTGTGACCTCAAGGCCCAATTGGTCCATGACCTCTTTAGGCATTAGATTGTGAGATGCTCCAGAATCCAGCATAGCATTGTGTAAGGTCATGTCGTGGATTTTTAAGCTTACATCGAAAGGGGGAAATTCTTCATTTTCACCGCTTTCTTCTACTCTCGGCCCAAATAAAATGGTTGGGTGGTCGTCTTGTATGTTCAAAGTATCAGAGGTTTGTCCCATCTTAAGCATCTTGATGATCTGACTTCTGTATTTTCTATTTTTGATCAATTCATTAAAGGGTAACGAAATCTTAATCTTAGCCATCTCACTTTCGAAGTCAAAACAGGACGGAGTTTTTTCTACCTCTTTAGGGACAGTTTCTTTTCTCGTCAATATTTTCTTCGACGGTTCCTCTTTCTGCTTGCCATTATCTGTAGCGTCTTTTGCAGTGGAGTCTTTCATAGCGGAATCCTTTTGGGGCTGACTAGAAGAGGGCACGTTACTCTGAGCATCTTTGGTGAGGTTTGCCTTTGAGATGTTACCTTTCAGAGGATTTTGAGGCACCTTTTGATTTCGTAGATTGTATTGCCTTTGGAATTGCATGATGGCGTTCTGCAATCCGGTCTCGTAATCTTCCTTTTCTAATAACAACCTCTCCTCTTCATCTTGCCATAATATTTCACTCGCATCCATGAACTGGTCGTGTTCTTCCTTGGTCAAAAACACTTTACTTTCTTTGTCATCATAGCAGTTCACATTATTTTCAAAATATTCATCATAATCTTCATTCATATAATTATTCTGAAAAGGGGGTCTGACTTGTTGTTCTCCCTGGTTTCCTTGATTCCGCTGATTTGTTTGGTCTGCTTGAGTTGCCTGATTACCCTGATTCCTCTGCTCCCTTTGCCAGATTTGTGGATCGACGAGTCTCCTCGGATTCCTGGGTGGACCATCGGCATGTTCCCTAGGGTTAGGTCTATTTCCTAGTGCCATTATTTCCATCATCTTTTCCATGTTTCTCATCATCGCTTCGAACCTTTCTTCTGATGTTTGCGATGTGGAAGTTTGTGCTTTATCCTGAGTTTTTCCCATGTTTCTGCCAGGATTAGCTTTCATTTTCCTGAAGCCATTAGGTTTACTTCGACTTCGATGGAATCTGTCATCATATCATCTAGCGTGATAGATCTTCGCTCCCTCAATAATAAAGCAAAATCACTTTCAAAAGAATCACATATCTGAGCTGAACCGCTTTAGGTGGGGGTTTTACTTCATTAGGAATCGCATTATATACCTTCATGAATCTATCCGAAAACTCTTGCATTGTTTCATCAAGGGACCTCTTCATATTATTGTAGTGGGTCAACAACTAAAGGGGGTTTTTCTTATCTCCCCATCTGGCAAGGAAGAGTGTCTCAAAAGCTGTGAAATCTGCAATGCTTGCTGGTGCCAGGGCTCTGAACCATTTTCTTACATCTCCTACGAGGCTTTGTGTGAACAACCTCATTTTCACATCTGAAAAATCCACCTCCTCTAAGTCTATGAATTCATTAAACTAGTCTAGGTGTTTTTAGGCCGATATGTTACCCTCAACATCATATATCTTAATGCTTAGGTTGTATTCCTGGGGTAAGTCATGCAATACAAAAAGAAGTATGAGAGGAGAAAATTTGGCCGCCATAGTTGCTGTGAGGGGTTGGAGTGGCTGTCGGTTTTGGACAGGGGGCACTATGAGTTTAACAGGAGTGGATAGAATCAAATCTTGGAATCTTTTTTCATCAAATAGGGTCTCGTCTAAATGGGATTCGAACCTAGTTTTGAACAGGGAGTGTTTGAAATTTAGGTCAAACTCAAGGTCATCGATGTTGATCAATCCATCTCTAGGTAAGGACGAATATCGGTCTAGACGTAACACAGGGGTCACTGTCCTTTCTTTTCTTCTTCGGCCAAGCTTTTCAAGACTATAGATAGGGACTACAGGCTTGGGGTCTGGGTTGTTGGGTATGTGTTATATTCTTTGCACGAGTAGTAGTGTCTGAGCGCCTGCGCCAGGTGCACAGGGGGGTTAGAGGGGGGGTGCAGGAGGGCGGTGCCCCCCGCGCGGGGGTTCGGGGGCAGCGCCCCTGAATTTTTTTTTTCGGGACGACGTATTTTCGCTAGGACGACATATTTCCGGGACGACATATTTCTGGGACCACATGATATTAGGTGGTTTTTCGGCACATGGTTTTTTGCCGATGGTTTTCTATTTCTGGTTAAGGAATTAGGGTTTTGGACTAATCCAGGTCATTGGGTTAGGGTTTTGGATGCCATTGGCTCCTATATGTATATTATATTGTAAACAATGTAACACAATGTATGAATATAATATATGCAAGTTTTCCCGGTTTGGGTTTCCAGGTGAAAAATCTCTGTGTAATGTTTGTATTTGCCATTGTATCTTTTCTGTTCTTTTCTAAATATCAGTTTGCAGTAGGTATTGTACAAGGTTAGAATTTACATGGGTTTCTTCTAGTGTGGATTCTCTTAGGAGCTAGGGTTTCTATCTCACACAGCGTAGTACAACTGGTCTCTGTGTAATGGAGTTGCTAGGGTAAAGATAATATTCGGCCAGTAAGGTATTTGGTCCACTGTCACCCTCAGGGATCAAATTAAATCTTTAAGTCATTTTCCCAGGGAAAATTTTTCGATTTCGTCCCCGACAACGACGCCAGAATGTTAGCACTCTGTAAATTCTATCCAGCTGAATAGACAAACGATATAGGTAACTGTTTCAACCAGCTTTAGAGATGAGGCACTAGCCTGCCCAACTCAGAGAGGGATCTCTCGTGTCACTTGATATATCTATGGAAACCGGTAGCTAGATTTGATTTGTTTGGGAGATTTTTAATAGAGTTGTTGGCGAAGAAGAGGGGAACACTATGTGCGATGGAGTCAAAATTCTGAAAGTGAACAAAGACAATGCGTAGACTAATAGAACTCTCCAGAGGACAAAGGCTAAATAAGGCGATGAATCTGAGTTATTCTTGAAATAAAAAGATGTGTAGGAAGATAAAGAAGACAAATAACTGCATCAGAGCATTGTTGAAATGAATTTTGAATAAGTTAAGAAGACAATCACATAGTTTAAATTTCTTAGACCAAGAGCGTCGTAGGATGAATTCTGGGCCTTTAAACTCTCCAATTTAAATAGAAGAAAATTTAAATGAAATGACAGGCTACAAGAAATACATACAATGAAAGGAAACAAAGCTCATATCACCACCCGTTAGAATCTTTTCATAGAGACTTCAAAATCTTCTGCATTTGTATTTGATTAGGATTCAAAAAATTTACAAATAAAGTTTGATACAACCAAAAGGTGATCTTACACTTCTTCCCACCTTGGCTCATTCAAGCCTCTTAGTACCTATACAATTTGATCAAAAAATCACTAAAACTGAAACGTTTCAGCTTCTGTAACAGTCTCGGATGTCAGTTTTGGTATACGAAATGACTTACAATCATTAACAAAAAGAAACGTTTCATCATCATGAATAATCTCTCTGACCGCTTGGTTTCTTCCACTACACCTGGACTGCTCTGTACTTCCATTAGGTCTGGTAAGATGGGTGACAGCTGGAGATCATCTGTTGTTTACGGGGACGTGGCATTTTGTCTTTCCCAACCGTACAAGTTCCTTCCATTATGCGTCAGAGGGGATTTCCTAGTCCATCATCTCTTTAATCAAAATTTCCAGGTCGATGCATGTTGTGTAGGACATGATTGGCATGCTAACTTTCACTGTTTTGAATTTGTTCATAATTTTGAAATCAAAAGCTAAGTGTTCTACCAAGCTAGGACCCTTCAGACTTTCTTCCATATCTTCAAACTTGGAATGGTCCATCCTGCATTGCATGAGAAGAGTGTGATAATATTCCTTCTTGTACAATGAGCCTTTACCATCCCAGAATGAGGGGAGGCCTTTGGCAAACAATTGTTCGAAGGCATATTTAAACTCATGTATGCTATGGTCCATTTGCACGACTTTGTTCTGAACCGATTTGAGCAGGTTGTGTTTGGAAATGATTCTCCTGGCTGAAATGATTAAAGTGGTCCTGTATTTCACACCGATGGTATGAAGATCGGAGGTTGGTATGGCATTCAACAAGTCGATGGCATTTTGGGCCAATTCCGAGGGCTTCTTCGCTAGCACTTCATTTACAACAGCGCAGCTATTTAGAGTTGTAGCATCCATGTTGTCCTTGTCATTGATAAAGTTCAGATAACTACTGAATTTAGAAACCTCTGCAGTAATTACGTCCCATATCACATGTTTGGCTCCCTGCAGTAGCGTTTTACCCTTCAATATGGTTTTTAGCTTGTTCACTCTTTCCTGCAGATCTTGGTTCTCTTTGTAGAGTTGAGCTAATTTCTCGTCCTTCACCTTAGCCTCTTGTTTCAGTTTTTCTAAGTTTTATTTTAGATCCTTGATCTCGCCTATTTTCAAACTTATCTAGGACATAGCCTGAACTAATCCCTCAACATTTGATCCAGCCTCTATATTGGCAGGTATGATAATATCCATATCTGATGTTGTCGCCTGCATCTGTGACCAAATTTCCTTCTCTTTATCCAATTGCAACACCTTAGCCTTGTAGTCTAGAGACTCGTGTCTGAAGGTTTCCTTTTCCTGTTCCAAAGCAGTTAACTCTACTGTCTGTGGATGGTCTGTAGGTGACATCTTCAATATTTTCTTCAAACTTTGAATCATTTTATCCTTTTCGTCCAGAGAGGCCTTCACCCCTTGTGGACCTTCAGACTCTAATATTTTTACCTGCATCATCCAAGCTTTGTTGGACACCTTTTCTTGTTTCAATTTTCCATCCAGTTTCAATACATGTGTTGTCAACCTTGCAACTTTCAGAGCTAAGCTTAGGTAATTAACATACAACATATCACTGACATTTCTGTGGAATTTCACTATGTCAGGAGCGTCGATGTTCTCATAGTGTACCTTGAACTCAGATACCTTATCATTATTGGCCACCACAATGTTGAATGTCTTTTTCTCGACATCTCTGACTGAGAGTAGGTGAGCTATGCGCTGAGATGTCCCTTCCACTTCAGGAAAAAGCTCTTTTATCTCTCTATTGGGCACACTCCCTTTCATTGCATACTGTTGTAGCAAGTCTTCCTTAGATTGATAAACCATCCCGGGAGTTTGGCCAAATATGTTTTTCCTGCTGCTGAAAACCTTCATGATGCCTTCATTTTGTGGTTTGTCTTCGAGATTGATCTCTTCGTTCTGGATCTTAGTGTCTACCATCTCCATGCACATCTTTCCTTTCTATTCTTCTTCTTCCAAGTCAATAATTGGAAAAGGTGATGTGGCTCTCATTTCTTGAGGGTGTCTTGTTGGCCGCTAGCCCCTAGGGATTTTGAACTACTTCTCTTATTGAAGATGCTCATTTTAGGAGCCTCGATAATCAACCTGTGTGAGGGTTTTTGTGATGAGCTTTGCTGGGAAGTAGTCTTTGTCTTCTTTTCTTGTTCATGCAATGTGATGACCTCCATTTCTGTGCAGGTCTCTAGATTGGCCAATTTATCTATTTCTTCAATGTGCTCGTGTTCATAAGGGCCTTTTCTGCTTGCCAATCTTCTCTTTGATATACCCTGACGTGGATCATATCTTCTTCCTTGCAGCTGTGTGAACCCAAATTCATTGAGTTTAGACTGAATTTGAGGCAAAAAAGACTTTCTCTTCACCACAAAAGGACCTACCACTAACGAGAATTTCATATTTGAAGCCTTGTGAGCTTTGAGGAAGTGTTCAGTCTCTGAGATAATCCTCTGTCTTATAAATTCCAATGCAAATATCCTAGGAGTTAGGAATACTAGTAAAAGGTGAGGTTCTTCTTGGCATCCGTATACCCAAATCACAGTGGACTGAGTGAAAACATCCAGTCTCGCATAGCATTCTCTGGACTCAGTTGCAATGAACTTTTCATCTCTTCCAGGGCTCTTGGCAAGTCTGAACTGAAAATGAGACTGTATATTCTGGACATGATTTTGTTGATGAAGATGAGCATGGTGATCTTTTTACACTCGGTCGAAATAAACGCAGCTTCAGGGACCTCTACCACAAACTTGTCATTGTCTACACCTAGAATTTGACTCATCAGAGAACAAGCCCACTGGACTTGGACGATCATGACACTTAGATTGGTAGGCATGGATAGACTTATGAATGATGTTTAGGTTTGACTATGGTTTGCAAAAATAGGGTTTTTACCTCAGGCAAGCATTCCCTATAAATCATAATCATTCTCTGTTTCTCAAAGGGTTTTGACACCATAAGGGAGGCGTCTGTTACATTTAGGGCATGTTGGAGTGAGGGACCATCTACTTTACACATGAATTTTGACCCTAATTTGTTTAGGATGACTCTTTCTCCCTAGGAATATCTCTCAGCACACCAGTACACGAATTCAGGGAACGAGTAAATTGTTTCTACGACATAAGGGGTGAAAGAGGCTCGAGACGCTTCAAGAAAGGATATGTGGGATCCGACGTTGTTAAGCAAATTCTCTTTGGACACAGAAATGGCTAAGATCGTTGTCACTGTGTCGAAAACGTCAGAATCTCTACCAATTAGGGTATCTTCCCTGGAGGGAGTATTTGGTTCCCTCACAGATAAAACAATAGGATTGGCATCCATCGTGAAGAATAACTAATAAGCGGCAAGAAAACTAGTATGGTTCAGTCCTGAATTTCTAAATTTGGATGGAAACTTTGCGCCAAATCTCTGAACGCTCGGCTGTTTCAAATACTCATAGAATAATGCCCTGGGTCCCTCCTTTTATAGCCATCTATTTCCATCAAGGTTTGGAGAAAAGAGGTTTTAGATGAACCACCCTTATCCCTGATGTGTCTCAGAGAACGTTGCATGTCCATGATTTAAACCAGAGTAGTTGTCCCCAGTCCACGCCTTGTCGGCTAATTCTCACGCTACTTCGATCGTCAAATTGCACCTTGGTCGTTGATCCAGGTCGTTTCAAGATCTA
The DNA here is from genome assembly GCA_032191745.1 of Picea mariana. Lineage (NCBI taxonomy): Eukaryota > Viridiplantae > Streptophyta > Pinopsida > Pinales > Pinaceae > Picea > Picea mariana. The sequence goes on along the minus strand of JASDQU010100292.1, from coordinate 55,896 downwards.
AGGTCAGTGTCTTGCCCAACGACCTTGACATCGAAGGTTGAAAAGGTGGTTTTGGTCAGACAACCCTCCTTTTCGATATACTTCTAAGGGCGCCACGCATCCCACAAAAAACCATGACAGTTTTCCCTGGCCCGCCCTCGACCACTTAATCTTTGTGCTAGTTGTATCTCTGATACACGTCTCGGTCGTTGATCTGGGCTGCCTTTGAGATCGACGGTCGGCTGAGATTTATTTTTCATATCTTCGCTACTTCATCCAAACGCCGTCAGATATAGATAGGTCCTCTAAATTTATCACAACTCTGAGACGATTTAACCCGTCATAAAATTTCCGAAACTCGGACACCCGTTGGGAATTATATGGTGATAACAGATAGCATGTTTTTGTAAGCATATTCTTAAAATAGTTATACAAACAATAATTATTTTTTTTAATATGTTTGAAGTGAATGCATAGGTTGGATTTCTTCCATACAAATGTTATAAGTTATAACGAATATAAAAAAGATCCAAAACAGAAAAAGTTTATATAATATGTATATGCACAAAAGCAGGGAAATTACAAGTTGGTGTTTGAAAAAAACAACCATAACACTTTGGAAGCACTATTTATCCAACAATTAAGGGAACATGATGTCCTCTTTTGGCTTTGATATGCGATCAATTTTATCACATGCAATCACGATGCTTTTGATTTGTTTTTTATTGGAAAATTTGTCTTCATGCACTACAAGTTTGAACAAGTAGCTATGAAAGAACAACTTTCCAAATACGTCAGTGATTTTTTTGGTATTTCCCTCATATTCATATTCATATAACTTCTCTAAAGAAACACCTATAAGTTGTTTTACAACTTCTTGAAATGTTGTAACATTGATCTTTCTTGTTTGGTATTCAATGTTGAACTGGAAAATGTACTTGTACTCACATTCAAAAACATGTTGATTGCACCTTTGACAGTTCCAGACACCATCTTCAATAGGTGTGAGTTTTTTTTTACACTTTCGATCTTTGAATTTAAGTGCGCATTAAACATACCAACAATTGTCTGTATTTAAAGAAGCAATAGTTGCCTCAACCAAAATGAATGTAGGGTTTGGACCTTTACCAATTCCCTCATTTTCTATGTCAACCAAGTGTTTTTTAATAGAAGGGTGCCCTCCTGAAGCTCCATGTGTATATAAGGAGTGACAAGTTAGATCTGTTAAAGGGTTATCAAGCAAGGCTCTCAAATCTTGGGCTTCTTTGAGAATAGGATTGATGGAAAGTTGAGATGTGAAGGTTGTAGTAATTGATATCCTATCAAAGTCAGTTACTTTTACTGCTTTCAGAGCGATTATTGGAAAGGTATTTGAGATAGAATATTGGTGTAGATTATGTTTGTTGCAAAAGACTCTCCATAATGTGACCTCTATACTATACCCTGACATGTCTTTTAGTTGGAGGGTTCTCTTATGTGTCTCTATTCCATTCTTTCTCATGATGGTTGTTAAAGGGAGAGATAGCAATTCCAATAATATAAACTATAGAGTTGTTGACCAAAGTTGGTACCAAATTAATAGGAGTGAACAATAAGTTGTGGTTTGATATTGAATGATCATTTTCTAAACAAACTTCAATGGTCAAGGTAATATCTAGAGTTATTTCCCAATCATTTTTTAAATGATTGAATTCTTTTTTTTCAAGCTTGATGTACCTTTTTGAGATGATGTAAATTTTGCCAATGTCTATGGAAGGATGGAAATTTGTTGCTTGGATGTTGAAGCAGGTAATGTGGATTTCACCATTTGTTTCATCAATAACATCGAAGATAAATACATGGCCAAGTCCCTTAGCATTGGTGAATGTGCGTAGATTAGTTTTTGAAAGTACTCTGACTTTTAGAGTCTGGTCCTTTAGGGTTGCATTCAAAGTTGCAATAGGTGTAATTTTGGGGGGTGTATTAGGAGGTTCTAATGGTCATTTTGTAGAAGAACTTACATATTCTATCAATTTTGGTGCACCAACAATGTCTTCTTGAAAAGTATTCATTTGGATTTCGTGCACTATCAGAATCCTGCAGAAAGCGTAAAAACAATGTAAAATTAGCACTTTCATTATTGGTAACATAGTAGGGAATGTAAAATGCAGTTGGTGTGTGTGATGCATGTAAAAATTAAAGTAATGTGTAGAGGGAAAGTCAAGATAATAATTGTATAAACTATAACTAAGCTTGAGCCATTTGAAGAAGGTAAAGTGAAGACATACTTGTTGTCTTGGATAGATCTACAAGTGAAGTCATGTAGATCAACCAAGGACCCTTTTTTTATTTGAGATGACATGAAATAGTGACCAAGTGTTGAGGAAAATAAGATTCATAATGTATTCGCTCCATTAAATAGCAATACTGAGTAACAGTCTTCTAATGTTAATTTGAAGTCCACAATTTTTATAATAGGACTGTTGGATCAGGTTGTCATTGATGCCAAAGGTTTGAATGATTGATGGCAAGTGATTGATTGATACCAAATGATTGATTGATTGATGATTGATGTCAAATGTAATATGTATTGTCCTTAATGAGAATGGATATATGTCAAGTGGAATCATAGTCATATGATGTCATTGATATGATGCATAGATGAAGATGGATCAATGAGTTGTCATTGATACATGATGCTTAGATGAATGTGGATCTATATGGTTACATTGGTATATGATGCATTGTTGGATGGATATAAAGATGAATCATTATTCTCTTATCATGGTTGATAAGGTGTACAAATGGATGAACTCCAAAGTGGTTCCCTTATGGTGAAAGCCCTCATGGGAAGACACTTTATGGTTGAGTTATCCTAGAAGTATGGGTGGAGAACCCATGCTTATATGTGGAATAATGAGATGAAGATCAGTGAAGTTGTTGGTGAAACTATCATAGACGGATAGTGCTTGTCATGCCATTTCCGGTGGTATGTGGAATGTCACATAAATCCTCATGGTTTGAAAGTTATGACCTTATGAAGATGAAGGACCCTCATATGTTGGCTTGAATCCCCAAGAGGTGAAAGAAGTCAAAGTGCTTGAAAAGAAGAAATTATTATTTAAATGGTAAAGAAAAGTGACAAATTCAAGGAGGATTATTTAAATAATAAAGTGAGGTGACAAAGTCAAGTAGGAATATTTAAATGATGAAGAAATGGAGAACTTTCTATTTATGGAAAGTGGTTAACCCTAAAAATAAGGAAAATAGGTTAAGTGGCCTAGAAATGGGTTAAGTGACCTAGAAGTGGGTTAAGTGACCTAGAATATGCTTCTAAGGAAGCTACTTGGAGAAGTATAAATAAGAGGCAAGGGTCTCTAGTGAAGAGTACATTTTGGGAGGATCTCTTGTGTATCTCTTGAGCATGATTGAAGATCTATTCTGAGAGAGAGAGAGAGTATGGAGGATCTCATGAACGCATCAAAGGTTCGACAATTCTAAGATCATGACGACAAAAGTCTCGGAAGTTCAGAAATCCTAGTTTCTGAGGTATACATGGGCTGTAGTGGGCTAGGACACGTACATATGCGGGTTGTATGAAGACATGGTGCATACAGTGGATGAAATCATGGAGATTGGTGGTTAAGCTGATGAAAGGCTCTTGAAGATTGAAGCAAGTTCCATATATGCATTCTATTGGCTCAGATCTGCCATAGAAACTCTGGTATGGTTGTATTGTCATCTTGATGGATATTCTTGTTTGTTGTATGGTGAATGCTTAAGGCATTCTTGGTATGACTATTATGATGTGGTTGAGTTGGTTGATGGAGTGAGAAACACTCTGATGATTCAGTATTGATATGATGGCTATAGTATACTGGTTGTTTGCACATGTTTAAGTAGCATTCATTTTGTATGGTTGAGAAGCATGAGTAGGCTATTGGAAAGCTTGGATATGTTGTGACTGGGTGTGGGTCAGATTGGACAGTGAGAGACAGAAGAGAATGTGATTGCAGATTGCAAAGGATCTGAGTGTGTGATGAAATGAAAAACCCTAACTTCTCAGATGTGATACGCAGGTTGTAGTACACACTGACCACATACATATGTGGGTTTTAGTGAGCTAGGACACGTATATATGTGGGATGCACTACTGGAAGGTCACGTACCTTTGACAGATTGATATCTGTGGAGGATTGTTGCCTCAAATCAGTTGATGCTGAGGATGTATGATGAGTCTTGCATATAGAGTTGGTGCTCTTGTAGAGTTGTACTCTATTCAATTATTGTTGATAAACCCCAAGGATTGAAGTCCGTAATAAAAAGAAAATTGTATATACATCTTGTGTTCTTTGTGTTCCTTGTGGTAATGATTTTTTGAGGATATATTGTTGATATGTGTTCACATTTAACTGGTTATAAATGAAAGTAATGAATAATGAGTTAATGGTGATTGCTAACTAATGAGTTTTGTGTAAGAGGGAATTTTTGGGAAAAAGATCCCTACACTATTCACCCCCCCAACCCCCCCCCCCTCTTAGTGTAGTCGGTGTGTCCAACAATTGGTATCAGAGCAGGCCTTCACTATAAGCCTTAACAAGCTTGGAGGAGATCTATAGACACGCAAATGGATGATGAAGTTCCAATCCTTGATGATGAAAACTATTCTACTTGGAGAATAGAGATGAGAGTTTACTTGAAGGAAATGGGAGCGGGTATTTGGAAGGCAGCCATTGGTGGATCAGTTTCCTTGAAGAATAAGTCAAAGTTTGTAGCTCAAAGGGAAGGAAAGAAGAATGATGCATTGACTCTCAAGACCATTCTTAGTGGACTCTCATGCCCTATCAAAGAGAACATGGGACAATGAACTTTTGCCAAGGATCTGTGGCTAAATGATGCAAACCCCCCTATTTCTCCTAAGGGCTACACGACCTCCTGGTCAGGATCTTAAACTATGGACCTGGAATGGCTCCCTAGTCCCCAACTAGAACCTTCAACACATAAACCACAGGTCCTTCTCTGTGTTCTGTTTGCGTAGAACTTGCACTAGGCGCGAGCTTCCACTCCACATGACTGTTGGCGCGACCACGGGCTTGGCTCAAGAAGGCGCATCACGTTTCACGATTTCAAGAGTGTAGATATGATACAGCCCCAACACTCCAACCTCTGAAACCCCGAAATCCGATCAGGGACCTAGCAAGCGCTAGCCCCTCTCTCCTATGCACTCGATGTGACCTTCCTCTAGGAACTGGGTCCCAACTTCCAATATGTCAGGATTTCACGATTCGGGGAATCAACAACGCTCTTCCTTCCCTTCCAAATCCCCGATTCCCAAAACGATGAAATTCTCTCTGAACGATCGACGGTCCAGATCATTCTTCAATCAACAACTACAATCTTCTCACTGGTTCACCCTTCGCAAATCATCTCCCTGGACTATCAATGGTTCAGATCTCTCCTCACACCGACGACTCAGATCTAATCGTGGTTTCGCGTTTCGTGAGTTTTCACGGCTCGACCCTTTGACTCCCCTGAGTCGTGAGTCAGTGAAATAATAATCGCCCTCCGTGTGTCTATTCTGATGGACGGTCCTGATTGATTCAGGATTTCGCAGTTCGCGATTTCGCGAATCCCACTCTACTTCTCCCAATCTCTTGGTTTTGCGAAATTATGATGATTCCTCGTGATTAACCAATGGGAAACTTCTCTGAGATCTAATGACTTGAAATATTTTGGCTCTTTATGGATGGGTCTTGACCCTTGATATTGTCCATTCTTCAAGATCCTTTTCTGAAGGATTTCTCTCGCCCAATCCTCTGTATTTGCTCCTCCTTCGAACTCCAGGTTCCTACGCTTTCCCCTGAACCGCCTCACTCTCCAGAACTTAGAAATATTTCTAAGTCATTCCCCTTAGAACTTCAAACCATTATTCCTCCTGAAATTGGTTTTGTGGAGACTTCGATCCCTTGCAAATTCCCTTCGACACTTAGTCAAATCTCATATTTGTGCATGCCTTGCACTAGATCTTTACGCAAGGTTTTGAATTCTTGCGGGTGACTATGCACGTCTTGCATCAGTCTCTTTGCACTCCTTGCAAAGGAAAAGTTCTGTGTTATCTCTTCCGAGCTTCAGAACCGAAACAGATTCCTTCAACACACTCCTTTCATTTTGTGTGCACACCTTGCACCACTTCAACAAAAGAGAAACAATTAAAACTTGTATCAACATTCACAGTTTCATCTATTTGTAACAAAATTCATTCATTCATCGAAACACAATAACAAATACATTTATTCAACTTTCCTATGTTATATTCATTCATAAATAAAAATGGCTACAACTATGATCAAAGCAACAACTAAAAACTCAGAACTTTCCTACTAACTCGCAATAGCCTCATTTGGGCGTACAAAACTTCTATTTATATTAGAGGGTCCTTAGGGTTCCCCCCGACTAATCGTCTACCCGAAACAAGAAAAAAAACTAGCTGCTACCTAATATCAGTTACATTTAAGACTCGGAGTGAAAGTCTCAGATCACTTGTTATCATCCGCTCCCAAGCGTTTGATCTTCTTCCATTTTTCCAATCAGCTCCAAAAGATTCGCAGTAACTCCCAATGTTTGAGTTTCTGAAATGATTCTGAGGTGCTGAGTTGTCTTGCCATGCATGCTTGCTGATGATGCTCCTGCATCACTAAATCTAGAGGAGATGTATCAAAGCAAGAATAAGAAGGAAGATATTGAAGACCACTCCATCAAGATCATTAAAGGTAAAGAATCTCCAAAAATTCTTGAATGCATTATTTCTAAATCTGATCTTGAAAAAATTTCAAATAAAGACAAAGAATCAAGTGATGATGTTAGCACAAATGAAGATCTTAAAGACATTTCAAATGAAAGCAAAGAATCAAGTGATGATGTTAGCACAAATGAAGATCTTGAAGACATTTCAAATGAAAGCAAAGAATCATGTGATGATGTTGGCAAAAAGGAAGATCTCGAAGGTACTTCAAATGAAGGTAAAGAATCTCCAAAGACTCTTGATTGCAATGATTCAAAATGTGATGATGTTGAATTTTTCTCTACAAGTGAAGAAGAAAATCTAGAAATAGTTTGTGTAGAGTTTGATGGTAGTTATCCCATGGAAAGAATAGAAGAAGATCTATTAGAACTTCAAAAGAAAGTTGAATATGGTTTATATGAATATAGCAATGACCATTATTATATAGACTATAGCTATCTTTTGGATAACACTAAGAAGTTTCTTAGGAGGAGTAAAAGGCACATATTGAAGTTAAGGGAAATGCTCAAGGAACAAGAAGAGAGTAATAAGACTCAATTAAAAGAAAAGGAAGAAGAGATCACAAGACTAAAGAGTGAAAAAGAAGATATGGAGGTAGATGATGAGATTAGCAAAAGTTTTGAAACTATTGTCCATCTCAAGAACCAAATTGAAGAAGCCAAAAGGGTAGAGGAACTATTGAAGAATCAAATAAATGAAAAGGAAGAGTCATGTCATAAGTTAGAAGCTGAAGTTGTTGACCTTAGAAAGAAGGTAGAGAAGTCAAACAAATTCTTGAATAGCTCACAAATCTTGAATGAGATCTTGGAAAGTCAAAGATCACCATATGATAAAT
>JASDQU010100292.1:5211-20768 GCA_032191745.1 Picea mariana | reverse complement strand
CACAAAACGCCTTTACCATCAATTATACAAAATTATGTATTCGAAGCCCTAAACCTAGGGTTCAAGGGAATGAACCCAGGGAAATAACATTTCAAGGGCGATTTACCGAGCGTGTGTGTGCAGAATATCAGGTTTTAGTAATGCTAACAGAATGGCTATAAAATTGCATAGAATATATCCAATCTGAAATATTTGTCACACAAAAAAATAAAAACAGAGATTGCTTGTTGAATACCTGGAACGAAAACAAGAAGAAATATGTTTGGGAAAAATGGAAGGCAGCATTTGAGACAACAGACTTAAATTTATAAACAACTAAAATGAAATACCTCCGATTTGGCAGCATTTGTAACAAGCTTGAATTTACTACTATTAGGGATAACACACCTCAAATTTGGCGACCTTTGCAACATCAAGCTTAAATTTACTAGAATTGGAATTATATACCTCAAATTTGGCAATCTTTGCAACAACAAGCTTAAATTTACTACGAATTGGAATTACATACCTCAAAGTTACGACCATTCCAACATCAAGCTTAAATTTACTAAGATTTCTAATGAAATACCTCAATTTTGGCCACATTTGCACAGGAAGCTTAAATTTACTAAAAATTCGAATGAAATACCTCAAATTTGGCGACCTTTGCAAAGGCAAGCTTAAAGGCTTCATCTATGGTCCCCCCATCCACCTTAGACCACCAATCGACGCAGGCCTTCTTCCTCCAGAACACATTCGAAGCAATCCCTACCAAATCTCTTCCAATTTTGTACACTTCATGGCTATTCGTCGTAGAATTCATCCTGGAACTTCATTTCTTGCCGTGAGAATGAAGCCACGAGAGCCCTAGCGAGAGCTCCAGCTTGTTGGCCACGAAAGCAGTGAGGCTGTAATAACCCTTGGCCTTCAGCCACGGCAAAAAATCTATCCAGGTTTCGCATCAGAAACAAATTTCGTGACATGCAGGGCATAATTCCACTGCTAAAACGGAAATCCTAATAAGCGTTTCATATAAATTTTCATTCGCGGAGGCTGAAAAAATCCTAATGAGATTTTAACATAAAAGGATGTGAAAGACTTCAAGTTCAATCAGAAAAATCCAGGCAGAGAAAACAAAACGACCTGCAATATCTCTGAAACGAACAAATTACACGAAAAACAACAGGTAAATCCCTGAAACGGACAACTCAGGTAACTTTCGCGACGAAAGAGAGTCTTCAATCTTTGTCCTTACCTTTAGCTTCAGCCTTGGACGCTTCGGCTATTGCATCCATGGAACTTAAAACCGCAGAAGGAATTATCGCTTCACTGCTTCTCTTCCGCTTGTCTTCACCGAGATCTTTATTAACTCCCCACTCTGCAGTGAGGGGAACCTCCGCGGAGGCCGCCTTGCGCTGCAAAGAAGGCGAGGAGGAGGACTTAGCGACCAAATCCGTGGAGGATGCGCCTGACTGGTAGCATATCATCGTTTCTTTCGAAGCTGAGGTAGAAGCCGACGGAGGAGGCTTCGCACTTCTCAGAAAATCACGGTTAGAAATAACGTCCATGACTGCAAGAAAATGGTCCACGTGTTCAACCAAATCCTCGGCGACGGTCAGGGAATTGAACTGGGTACATTCTGGAGATGGAAATTCGTCTTCTGTAATAGCGGTCATTCATCATTATCTGAGCTCTAAATAAAACAGATGAAAAGCATCAGAGCCTGTTTTGCTCAAAATAAACCTAAATCCTCATCAAATGAACGAAAGTAAAGCTCATTAATCATCATTTGAACAGCAAAACTAAAGATGCCTCCATCTACATGCAACAAAAAGTCTTCGATGCTTACAGAAAACCAGGAAATTCCGGGTTGAAAAATGGTGCACTAAGGGCGAGTTCAGTTGAGAAGATGCAGGGATCGAATCCTGATGGGCTCAAGCGGAGGCTGAATGGCGTAGGTTCCATTGTGAGAGGATTCACAAATGGGGGCACGCCTGCGATGAGGGGGAGCTTGTCCCCGGAAGCTTCGATCCGAAAGCCTCGAGCCCATAAGTCGTACGTCATGCAGATTCGTATCAACGTCATGACAATCAAGCTGTGATTTTGGACACGTGAGCCTAGTTGATTAATTCAAACTGCATGGAAAAGGACAGTAAAAGTGAAGTAAATATTAATTAAATCATTGGAATACATGAAACTGTGAATAACACTTTAAACTTATGAACCAATAAAATTGTGACAAATATATATATATATATATATATATATATATATATATATATATATTTTAAAATATATTAATACAAACTTCTTAAGTTAAATATTATAATTTCTAAAAAAATTTAAAGTCAAGACTAAACTAATAGCAAGTCAACGATGAACTCATCGCTATTAGTCCCTGGCCTTGATAGGGACTAATAAATGTATCCATACAAATGGTTTGTAATATCCAATTCATCAATTTACTACATTTCATAAAATCAACAATTTAAATATTAAACTATAATCATATAATCATAAATATATAATTAATTATTCAGTAACCTAATACTTTTAAAGAACTATGGATCAATGTTTTTAAAGTTATATGAAGTTGAATTTAAATGGTAAAACATCCAAAAATTAGTTCTACACAAAAATAATTAAAAAAATCCTATAAAAATTATCAATTGAAATTTGAAAATTATACATTTCATATAAAGAAAAATAAGCATATTTTTTATGTCATAGTAATAATAAACAACACTAATAAAATTACAAAGTTATATAAACAAGATGATAAAGAAATATTCTTAATGTTAATAAGCAAAAACCAAAATAACATGTACCTATTTTCAATTAACCAATAATAAAACTATCATCAAAATTTGAAAGTGTAAAAGATTTATTAACAAATTTTCTTCCATAATAATCATAATGCCAAAGTTGAAAAAGGAAAAGCTTTGCAACTTTTCATATAATAATAAGTCTAAACAAAACAAAAAAAAAAGATTTTTCAATTAGTATTCAACTTATCATAATGGCATTATCATCAAAATTGGAAAGCATTTGGTTTGTATTATATATATATATATATATATATATATATATATAATCTTCGTAGTAAAAATTGTATTGGACATTATAGAGTGGGTAAAAATTGAATTGGACTTTATAATCATCAGAGTCAATAAGAGATTTTTTTTTCCATGTATGCTTCAATTCAATTCGTTAAAAGTACACAAGAGCACCGTTAGATCCAAAATATTGGAGGTACAAAAGACCGTTAGGTTTAGACAACCGAAATGTAGTAGTAGCATTCTCATGGCTGGCGTCTAGAAATTCCACTCTGAGGCAGAGGAAAACTCAATTACTGCATCCACATCTTAATGGATTATGGTTTCTGTACCTCTGGGATCTGAGGTGATTTTCCAGATTAGTTATTGAAAGAGTAATTACGCAGCTAGGTCCTCTTCCTAGGTCACAAAATATCAAGCCCTGCAGACGAGATGAGATAAGAAATGAGATGAGTTGCAGAAATTGTAACTTGATTGTCCATCCATCTCTCGATTTCTGATAAAGAAGATCGAGAAACGATGTTCATCTAAAGGTCCAGAATTGGTCCTGAATGGCATTTCACTTCTTGGAGTGTTGCTACTGCTCTCTAGTAAAGAAATGGCTGAGATATTCCTAATTCGAGAGATGGGAGGATTACTGTTGTTGCATAATCTTGGATGATGAGTTTCCACTCGAATACACTAACTATATTTTTACAAAGCAGAAAACTGTGTCTGTCTAATCCCTCAATTAAATTCACAATCTCAAAAAAGTTGATCTTGAGGAGAAACATGGTGGTTCCTTTGGTTCAGTTGACAAGTTATAACTTGTAATAAAGGAAGAGAGACCAAGTACAATGATATAATCTGTATTTCTTCCTAAGAAAGATACGTAGATATTTCTAAGGCCAACGTGCCCATATATGTTAGGAGTTTTAATTGTGTTAACACATTAGTTAGTGAAACAATCTGTTTACAGTTACTTCTATTACTTCCGTTCAAAAATGGTAAAACTGTCTTTCATAGTATTTATATAGTTAATATAAAATCAATACCTTGCGTTCATTCTCAACCATTTCTGGTATTCTTCTTTATTTGTTGTTTACATCGTATCAGAGCGATTGTTGTCTACGTCTCTCTTCCACAGTGAAGAATACCTCAAAACATTGTATTTCTTGTTAGCTGCTAGCCAGTTTGAAGAAGCCACCTGCCAGTTTGAAGAAGTGCCACAGAGATGCCACCAGTTTGGAGAAGAGTTTCCCGCCAGTTTGAAGAAGTGTCATAGAGATGTCGTCGGTTTGGAGAAGATCCACTGTCGTATTGGAAGAGGGCGTTGGCTGAGAATTAAAGGCTTGGAATTCCGCTTTTTTTTTTTTGGTTGAATGTCAAGTCTGCCTTCTTGAATGGAGTGTTAAATGAAGAAATGTATGTCCATCAACCACCTGGATTTGAAGTTAAAACAAAAGAGCATCGAGTGTACACATTAAAGAAATCCTTGTACAGTTTGAAGCAAGATCCGCGAGCTTGGTATAGTAGAATTGATCATTATTTACTCAAAGATGGTTTCAGTAGGAGCAAAAATGAGCCTACTTTGTATATCAAGGTAAATCAGCAAGGTAATATTCTCATCCTATGTCTTTATGTTGACGACATGATCTACATAGGAAACATGATGTTAGATGCATTTAGATTAGCCATGAGAAATGAGTTTGAAATGAAAGATCTTGGATTAATGAAGTATTTCTTAGGCATTGAAGTAGAACAATCTAATCATGGTATATTTATTAGTCAACAGAAATATGCTGCTGAAGTTTTGAAAAAAATTAAGATGGAAAAGTGTAAGCCTATTGACACTCCTATTTCTCTTGGCACTAAATTAAGCAAGGAAGATTTACGATCAGTAATAAGTTCCACATTGTATAAACAACTTGTTGGTAGTCTTATGTATCTTACTACTACAAGACCTGACATAACATATGCAACAAGTTACATTTCCAAGTTTATGGAATCTCCTAAGGATTCTCATTGGAAATTTGGTAAGAGGATCTTAGGATACATTGCAGGTACAACAACTTATGGTTTGTGGTACACAGCTTTAGCAGATAGTATGCTTACAGTTTATACCGACGGTGATTATGCATGAAGTATTGACGATAGAAAAATCACTTCCAGCTATTATTTTCCTTTTGGAAATAATTTGATTTCATGGGCATCTAAGAAGCAACCCATAATTTCTATCTCTTCTTTAGAAGCGAAATATGTAGCAGCAACAACAACAACATGTCATGCAGTTTGGCTTAAAAGGCTTTTGATGGATTTTGGATATACGACAAAAGAACCTATTTCGATTTTTTGTGAAAATAACTCTGCCATTTCCTTGTTGAAGAATAATGTGTTTCATTAGAAAAGAAAACACATTGATACTCGATTTCACTTCATTCATGAACTCGTAAAAAATGGTGACATTTTCCTCAAATTTTGTGGTTCTAAAGCTCAACTAGCTAATATCTTAACTAAACATTTGGGAAGAGATGTTTTTCAATTTCAATGTCAAAGTTTAAGCATTATTAATAATGTAATCCTCAAGATTAAGAGGGAGTGTTAGGAGTTGTAATTGTGTTAACACATTAGTTAGTGAAACAATTTATTTACAATTACTTCTGTTACTTCCATTCAGAAACGGTAAAACTGTCTTTCATAATATTTATATAGTTAATATGAAATCAATACCCTGCGTTCATTCTCAACCATTTGTGGTATTCTTTTTTATTTGTTGTTTACAATATACAGTACAAATAATTGAAGTGCATTTCTATGAATTGATGGAAAGGGTGGGATTTTAAAATAAAATATTTAAAACCGCTAATAGAAATGCAATATGCCATACCATACTACGTGCTAGTGATTTGGTCAGGGCCCATTCACTCAAAGAGACATAAAGGCATGTGGCAACTATGCGTTACAATTGTCTTTCAATATGCATGCAAAATTCTGTGGGAATTTAACGAAAGGATCACAATTGGAGAAGGTTGACATATCCATAAAAAAACCTGGAATAATGGTAGCAACTGGCATTGAATATGGAGGAAACAAGAACAAGAAGAGAGGACTGCGTTCGATAGAGCTAAGAGAATAATGAGCTCCCAGAGGGGTTTAGCTAAGTCTTTGTGCTACAAACTGTAAGCTGCTTGGAGGTCTTGTTGTTAGAAGGTACATACTGGACGATATTCAAATTGGTCATAAATGTTTATCATGCGTTGTTTTTTCAAATTGGTCATAAATGTTTATCATGCGTTGTTTTTGGAGAGGATTAGCGATGGGCACTGTTCTGAGCTCACGTTTAAATATTATAGAGATTCACAATCTGGTGTGCGATCTCCCAAAACCCTTAATACTATCCCAAGCATCAAGCTTTCCCTTTTATTTATCAAAAATCTATTAGTTTTTAGGTCAACAACCCAAACATTGACATTGCATGCAATATCAATATGGCCCTGCACAACTCCATTCACCAAGTCCCTCTACATGGCAATGAGAGATCTTTCCTAGGAAGAGAGACTATGAAAGAGGGACAAAAGGAAGACATGTGGAAACATAGTCAAATTAAATGAAGTTTCAAAATCTCTATTATGTGTTTGTTTGTTGCTCTTCAAAAGTCAAGCCAAAGTTTTTGATTGGGGTAGATGTCAGGGTTGTAGGTGCCGTGACAAAGGCATTGCCAGCCCCCATGAAGTCTACGAGGCTTCAATCCCCGCCCCTCATGTCAAAGGTCGTTCAGGAGATTGTCGATTACATTTACCTCTTTCACAATCTTGATCTTTTCCAGCCGGGGTACGCATGACATACCCTTACAGAACAATAGTTTTATGTGGAGGATTGAATGATTTAGAATCTAGTTTTTGGTAGAATTTAAAGGAAATGATTGAGACTCTATTTTTCTCTTGAATTGCATTTAGTGGAGGTGAATTTAAGCAGAACTTAAAGGAAATGCTTAACGTTTCTTAAATTTGAGAAGGAAATGACACAGACCAAGATTTAGAAAAATCAAACTAGATAATGTTATTTTAATGAACACGTTATTCATCTCGACATAATTTAAAGAAAACTATTTAGAGTCAGTCGAATAGAGAGTCCTGGCCAATAGGGAACTCTACAATAAATGTGTGGTTTTTTGTGTTCACTGTTGTTTTCTACCATCATAAAACTCCCTGGTCATCTTCTTTCTGCAAAGTACAAGTTTCCAAGATATGTGAAACAATATTATAGCATAAAAATATTATTTTTCAAGTTTTACAGTATGTTCACACAATACATATTAGACTATTGTGTGGATAGGTGCTCCTCGGAGTTAATGGGTGTAACATGGATAAACATTTTGTATCTCAAATAATATTAATTCTGATCAAGTATCAAATTTCTTAAAATACTTGTACACTTATTGATTATCAAATATTTCAAAGAAAAAATATATAGAGAGAGAGAGATAACATTGAGCATAAGAAGAGAACAATCACCATTATAAAAGATAAAAGTGGATTCCTTGGTAAGGCAGCGTCAATGATAACTTTCATGCATCGAGAGATGTCTGTTATGGCTTCTTCAAATTTAAAGACCACGTTTACGCAGAGAGACAAGAGAGAGATGCTCATGGCCTGGCTGATGGGGTTTACTGGCTGTCCTTGCCCTTCAATTTCATGGTCATCAATGCCCAGATTCATACGTGACTGAGGTCCATGATATGAAATCTTATCGGTTGACCAAAAAGAGATTTACAGAATCGATCTACGATATGGTTTTGAATTGGATGGATCAAGAATTTTGAATGTAGACAACATTGAGATTTGTCTCACCTGGGGATCTAAGTAAGTATACTGTAATAGGGAAGGTTGTGATTCATTGCAGAGTTAGTGAACTTATAAGATACATTGAAAAGAAAGGAGTAAACGAGAGCTAAAACAGTGGGCGAAGTTTTTAGGGAACAACATCTGCCAGACGAAAATTAATAGGAGAACGACTGTTGAGAAGCAGGCCCGAGAAGGGAGGATGACCCCATGAGATAGCATGGGATAAACAGAAGGTATCCCTAATTCCTTGCATGTGATGCATGGCCAACACTATATAGCTTGTCGTGAGGCATTTAATGTTGTGATAGACAGTATATACATTTTTGGATATATCTATTGCAGTGTATATATCATCTTGTTATACGACATTTAATCTATATAACTATGCCCATGCCTTGTCTTTCCATGCCATGCCTTACATTTCCATGCCATGTCATGTCATGCCTTTCCTTTCCATGCCATGTCTTGTCTTGCCTTGCCTTTCCTTTCCTTGTCATGCCATGCCTTGCCATGTCATTCCATGTCTTGCCTTTCCTTGCCTTTTCATGCCACGCCTTGCCATGTCATGACTTCCCATGCCATGTATAGCCTTACAAAGTGTTAAATTGTCAAATATATGTAATAAGCACTGAGAAAACCCCTAGTTCCGAAGATCTTAAAAAAAACATTTTCTGGGAAACAAAATGAATGCGGAGGGGCCCCACTAGCTAAAACTTGGTTCCCTAAATCCAATGCAACCAATAGTTCATCCATCTAAATCTCGATTATATTTTTATCACGAGTTGCAACTCACCTCCTCAAGCCATTCAAGGCCATGCAGGAAATTTGGTCCAAGGGAATAAAATCCAAACTGAGCAACATAACAAAGTTTTGTAAGCTCACGCACATATGTTTGGCTAAGGCCCACACAAACATGCTACCCACAATCTACTAACATAGTGTTCTTGAAAATCGATTTCTTGTTCAAAAATTGCAATGTTCCTTACTAAGCAAAACCCTAATTCCAGATATCCTTAACAAACGATTTTCCAGAAGATAGAATGACAACGGAGGAGCCCCACTAGTTGAAACTCGGTGCCACATATCCAATGCAACTGATGGTTCATCCATCTGAGGCATGGTTAGAGTTTTATCACGAGTTGCAACTCACCTCCTCAAGCCATTCAAGGACATGTTGGCAATTTGGTCTCGAGGCATAAAATCCAAACCAAGTAGCATAACATATTTTCGTAAGCTCTGACATGTCTTTTTGGCCAAGGCCCACGTGACCATGCTACCCACAATCACTCGACACAATGTTATTGAAAATTGACCTCTTGTAAAAAAATTGCATTGTGTCTCACTAAGAAAAACTCTAGTTTCGTAGGTCCTCCAACAAATGCTTTTTTGGGCAACAAAGAGGCCCCACTAGCCGAAAATCGGTGTCCCAGATCCAATGCAACTGATGATTCTTCCATTCGAGGCTCGATTAGAGTTTTATCATGAGTTGCAACTCGCCTTCTCAATCCATTTAGGGACATGTTGACAGTTTGGTCTGGGGCATAAGATCCAAACCAAGCAACATAATGAAGTTTTGTAATCTCTTGCACATCTATTTGGCCAAGGCCAATGTTACAAGACTACCCACAATCACCTGGCACAGTGTTCTTGAAAACCGACATCTTGTTCAAAAATTGCATTGTGCCTCATTGAGTCAAACCCTAGTTCCAAATATCCTCCAACAAACTCTTTTTCAGGCAACAAAATGATAGTGAATGGGCCCCACTAGCTGAAATATGGTGCCCTAGATCTAATGAAATTGATGGTTCATCCATCTGAGGCTCGGTTATATTTTTAGCGTGAGTTGCAACTCGTCTCCTCAAGCCATTCAGGGACATGTTGGTAATTTGGTGTAGAGGCATAAAATCCAAATTGAGCAGCATAACAAAGTTCAGTAAGATCTCACATATTTATTTGGCCAAGGCCCACGAGACCACGCTACCCACAATTTCCTGACATAGTGTTCTTGAAAATCAACCTCATGTTTAGAAATTGCATTGTGCCTCATTGAGCAAAACTATAATTCCGGAGATCCTCCAACAAACACTTTTCCAGAAAACAAAATGACAATAGAGGGACCCCACTAGCTGAAAATCGGTGCCCCAGACCCAATGCAATCGACGGTTCATCCATCCGAGGACCGATTAGATTTTTATCACGATTTGCAACTTTCCTCCTCAAGTCATTTAGGGACATGTTGGAAAAAGACCTAGACCTAAACCATGACCATGACAATAGACCTAGTCCTAAACCATGACCATGACAATAGACCTAAAACTAGAAATAAACCATGATCGAGACCTAGACCTAGACCAAGACCAAGACTTATACCTCGAACATGGCAAGGAAAGACATGGAAAGTCAAGGAAAGGAATGGCAAGGCAAGGTAATGTCTAGGTATAGGTATAGTTCTAGGTATGAAAATGCAAGGCAAGGAAATGCAAGGACATGAAATACATGACAAGGTTAAGTAAGACTAGACATGGCAAGGAAAGACAAGGTTTATGTCTAGGTCTAGGTCTACATGTTATATCTTGTTACAAAAGTTATTTCTTTGATTTTAAATAAGGCCTTGAAGTTATGTTTTTTTCATGCAATCCAAAAGAAATTATGGATCAATAGTATAATGATATTGCACCATAAGGATGGAACATAAACCTATTTAGTGACATCCCTTTCTATGTACATCCTATTAATTATGATAATCCATGTTTTAAAACTATGAAGATACCTAAGATATACGAATAAAGAGAGCTTATATAATGACATTGAAATTCTCATGCAAGTATTTTGATCTAAGATAGATGGGATAATAAGTTGTAGAATTGCATGCTTAATGAATCCTTTTATTGTAATTTTTTGGTATTAAACTTGTTCATTTAGTACATGCATTATTTTTTTAAGAAAAAAAGAGTTATGATACATGAATGCCATTATTTTTTTATTTAATGGTGTTTATGCTTATAGAGACAAATTTCTTGTGGGTGACTCAAAGGAAAATAAATTCTCTATAACAATGAAAATAACTATATTTTTACAAACAATTAGTTTTATGAATATCATAATGAAATTATCTTTTAGATTAATTGTGGTTAGACTTCATCTTCTAAAAGGTGTACATGATACACAACCCATTTCACATATGGTAATTACATGAAATCATAATTTGATTGTTATTAAAAGAGTTTTATATTGTCTATGTTATTAAAATATTTTTGTGTTAATCATCATTTTCATTTTGTATGAATTTCAATTGTGTGAAAGGAAATAATAATTAGAGGTCTAAACTCAACAAAGATACCTAAATCAGGTTACTATTTTATTTAAGGGTGTTAAGTAAGATATCAAAGAGTTAGCAATTTGAAGAAGTTTGATTGTTAAATTAGTTGAAATTTTGTGTTTAACCTAGAAGGATATGGCAAGGCAAGGTATGGCATGGAAAGGAATGACAAGGCAAGGCATGCCATGGAAATGAAATTCATTGCATGGCATGGCATGGCATGGCATGGCATGACAAGGCATGGCATGGAAATGCAAGACAAGGAAAGGTAAGGAAATGCAAGGCAAGGCAAAGCATGGCATGTCATGTCAAGGAAAGGCAAGGAATTGCATGGGAAGACAAGGCATGGCTTGGAAAATAAAGGAAAGGCAAGGCATGGCATGGAAAGGCAAGGCATGGAATGGTATGTCATGGCATGACAAGGAAAGGAAAGAAAAGGCAATGAAATGTAAGGCAAGCCAATTCAATGCAAGTAAATGCAAGACATGGCATGGCATGGAAAGTAAAGGAAAGGTAAGGCAAGACAACCCAAGGAAAAGCATGGTAAGACAAGGCAAGGCAAGACATGTCATGGCAAGGAAATACAAGGCATGGCATGACATAGCATGGAAAGGAAAGTCATGGCATGGCATGGCAAGGTAAGGCAAGGCAAGGCAATGCAACAAAAGGAAATGTAAGGAATAGCATGGCATGGCATGGAAAGGAAAGGCATGGCATGGCATTGCAAGGCAAGGAATGGCATGACATGGCATGGAAAGGAAAGGAAAGGCAAGGCAAGGCAGTGCGAGGAATGACATGGCATGGAATGGAAAGGAAATGTATGGCATGGCATGGAAAGGAAATGTATGGCATGGCATGGAAATGAATGGAAAGGCAAGGAAAGGAAATGCAAGGCATGTCATGGCATAGCATGGCAAGGAAAGGCATGGCATGGAAAGGAAAGGCATGGCATGGCAAGGCAAGGTAAGGCAAGGAAACACATGGCATGGCATGGAATTGATCCATATTTAGGAGCGGAATGAATTGATTAACAAACCGAATACAATAAACACACAGATATGAAGAATAACAAAGATATCTAGAGAACAATATCTTCTATTGAATAATGAAATAGGTTGAAACTGAAAAACTGCAGAACTGAAACAATTGCTCGAATGGTGGTAGCTATATTTGAGAAGAGATGTGGCTGCTATGTGCATCCATCTGAGCATAATCGATTACAATGAGACTCTAGAGGCCTTTTTGATATTACTTATGAATTCCAAAACCCCAGACATCCAAAAACCTAACCCCAGAAGGTGAAACGCCAAAAGTCATGTGGGCCCCTATGGGTAAGTTGGTGTAAGTTGGTACCTCAACTTCCCAGGGTTGTAACTTTTGCATACAACCTTCTTTTTAAGCGCATGATAGCTCGTTCGAAAGGTATTTCAAAGAGCTACACATTCTGTTGTCAAAATATGATTCTGTCTACAATTTGATTGTGGCGAGCCAAAAAAACAATGTTTAGGGCCCCAAAACAACCCTAGAAGTACAACAAGATGTGATGACATGAAACATACAAAATAATCCAGTTGGATTAGGCGAGAGGCCACCAGTATCCACCTGGAGAATGTGTGGGGATTCAGACAACCCCTGAAGTGTAGAACCCACAATTACAAAGAAGTACATAAGAACGTGTTGAACAAAAACAAATAAGAGGAACTAGTAGGAATAGGTGGGTGGCCACCAATATCCACCTGGATCAGGAATGGCAAGGCAAGGAAATGCAAAGAAAGAAAATTCAACACAAGGAAATGCAAGACATGACATGGATAAACAAGGCATGACATGGAAAGGAAAGGAAAGGCATGTCATGGCATGTCAAGGCAAGGCAATGCAACGCATGACATGGCATGGAATGGCAAGTAAAAACAAGGCATGGCATAGAAATGAATGACATAACAAGAAAAGGCATGACATGACATGGAAATGTAAGGAATAGGATGGCATGGCATGACAAGGAAAGGCATGAAAAGAAAAGGAAAGGCATGGCATGACATGAAAAGGAAATATATGGCATGGCATGGAAAGACAAGGCAAGGCAAGGAAAGGCAAGAGAATGAAAGGAAAGGAAAGGAAATGCAAGGCATGGCATGGAAAGGCAATGAATGACATGGAAAGGCAAGGCATGGCATGGCATGATAAGGCAAGGCATGGCATGACATGGAAAGGCAAGGCAGGGAAAGACAAGGCAAGGAAACACAAGACAATGAAAGGCATGGAATTGCAAGGAAAAGCATGGCATGGAAAGGCAAGGCATGGGATGGAAAGTAAAGGCAAGGCAGGGCAAGGCAAGGCTAGACATTGCAAGGCAAGGCATGGTAAGGCAAGGTCTAGGTCTAGGTCTAAGTCTTGGTATTGCAAGGAAAGGAAAGACAATAAAAGGCATGGCATGGAAATTCAAGGCAAGGAAAGGCATGTCATGGTAAGGTAAGGCATGACATGGCAAGTCAAGGCAAGGCATGGAAAGTCAAGGCAAGGAAAGGATGGGAAAGAAAGGAAAATGAAGGAAATGTAAGGCAAGGAAAGTAATAGCATGGCAAGGTAAGGCATGGCATGGCAAGTCAAGGCAATGCATGGAGAGGCAAGGCAAGGAAAGGATGGGAAAGAAAGGCAACTGAAGGAAAGGTAAGGCAAGGCTAGGCATTGATCACATACTTTGTCGTGGATGCTCCATCCACTTTTCATCTTGCACATCCATCCATGGGGTTGGGTACCTTAGAATTCACACATGTAGAGTGGATGCATGCATGCACATTCTTGGAGGGAACATTCCATGTAGACACTGGGCATTTGAATTGAATTGATGCCTATTTGTGGTGGCACATCCCCTTCGTGAGTATTATTTGGTTCATATTGCTGCTATTTTTGGATGAGGGAAAATTGTTTTGGAGAGGCTAATGTCCACAGGTTGTAACATGGTCAACCATGGATTGAGGAGAGGTCTAAATAATCCATTATTATAATATGTATTTGAATCATCATGGAGTTAGTCAACACATAATAATGTTTTATTGTATAAGAGAAGAGACTCAATTTACAAAGAAGAGTTCTCTCTCTCTCCATTGTAAAGGGTGGATCATTTGGGTATTTAGGAGCTCTCTTCTTGGGCTACGTTGTATAACATTTTGGAAATCTTAATGGAGAATTTGAGGTACATTTTCATTTGATGTGAGGATTTATTGTGCACTTCTATTTTATGTGTTGATTTTGTATTAAGAAACCCTTGTAACATGTTGTGATTTCCATTATATGAACCATGCTTCATTTTGGATAGAGTAATGTGAGGTTTCAACCATCTTATTTCTATTGTGATTATGTTAGCCTACATGATTCTTATTATTGGTTCTTGGAGTCTTAACTAGGATGGGACTTCAGTCTTCTGTCAAATTTAGGTCCCTGAGAACCATTAATTGTGTATGGATTTAACATTTAGCAATATTTTCCACCATAAGATATTAGTTAATGAGTAACACAAGTATTTATAATAACTTTAGAAAGAAAAAAAACAATTACATGCATAAACTTTCTTAACACTTTAAAAGTAATTAATTAAATCAAATAAATTATTACAATCATTAGTGCAATAATACACTCCAAATCTATTTCAATACTCAATCAAATTGAGAAAAAAATTATTTCATTTCATCAAGATTTCATAAATCTATCCAAATTTTGTGAAATAGTTGCTAGAACCTAAAACATTTTTGTATAGTCTTCGACAAAAATCTCCTATAATAAGTGGATTTATTGAATATTATAAAGGTAATTGTAGTTTATATTAGCTAAATGTAAGTTATTGAATGTACAAACTCATCAAAATATGCATTGATGCATTAAGTGATCCTTCTATATTTCGATGTATTAGTTTCTGCTTCCAACTATTGAAAAACAATATTCAGCTTATCATACTAAGAGATCTTAAATTGAAAGATATAGGAGATTTTGAGTTTGGAATTTCATCTTCTCATCATGTCTTTATTATCCCAAATCCATCCATAATCCCAAAGTGTGCATTTATTTCAACTCATGGATCATTCTATTCATGTAGGTTTCTCCCTTTATAAAACAATGTAAATCTATGTTTCCTAGGAATATCCTTGTAGCGGTATTTTTATGTGGAATTTGTTCTCAGAAGAATAGAGATGCGAAGTTGTTTCTATTTATTGTTTCTTAGAGTTATATTTTGAGAATAGATTTCTTTAAATCCATTTAGATCAGATTTATTTCTTGCAATTTCATATATATCAAAAAATAGTGGAAATCAAAACACTTTGAAATTCATACAATCATCAACATAAAATGCAGAAACAGTGAGATTCATAAAAAACCTGCCACGAT
>JASDQU010100291.1:408469-424911 GCA_032191745.1 Picea mariana | reverse complement strand
TTGAAATAATTTATTTTGTATTCAATTTGAATTATAATACACTCATCACTTCACTTTATTATTTACCTTTTAAAATCTCTTAAACCACTTTGACTACTTTGACCTTTTGGGGCTTCTAGATGACATATGAGGGTCCTCCAACTTCGTAAGGCCATAACTCTCAAACAGTGAGGAGTTATGTGACATTCCACATACCAAAAGAAATGGAATGATGTGTACTATCCATATAGAATAGTATTATCTTCAAATATAGCAAAAATCATATAGTTATCCATCAAGCAAACTTGGGTCCATTACCTAAACCTAGGTTCTCCAACTTCACATGGTCAGAACTCTCTAACCCTGAGGAGTTATGTGACGGTGTACATACCACCGGAAATGGCAAGAAAAGAACTATCAATAAAGGATAGTTTCCCTGACAAATTCATTTTCCTTCATCTCATTATTCCACAATTAATCATGGGTTCTCTTACTCTGCAAAGTGTCTTCCCGTGGGGGCTTTCACCATAAGGGGACCACTTTGGAGTTCATCCATATTAACTTCTTATCAACCATGAGAAAACAATAATGAGTCATATTTACATCAAACAATATTGGGTCCATTACCCAAACCTTTGTGCTACGAGGCTTTCTTCAAGGGTTGACATCAATGACAACCAACCTTAATCAACAAGTGGTCCACATACTTGCAGCAATTCGACCTCAACATAAAGTATAAAACAAGAAGCACCAACCCTGTCCTTGATTGCCTCAGCAGACTGCCAGTCATGGAACTCACCACAATGCTAGACTCTTATGGCCATGAAACCTCTGGATGGCCCCAACTCTATCAGACAGACCCAGACTTCACCACCACCTACCAAATGTTGGGCGCAAACGAAGTTGTCACTAATTTCTATCTTCAGGATGGGATGTTGTGTTTTCTGGGCCATATCTGTGTTCCATCAAGTGAGCGGGCGAATCTGATTTGGGAATCCCACTACAGTAAAGTTGTAGGAAACTTCAGCATTGAAAAGAGAGTGGCAATGCTGCAGAAACATTTCTACTGGCCGAAACTTCGACAGGAGGTCAACAAGTATATCAGGTCCTGCATTGCATGCACTATTGCCAAACCAACCACTAAGAAATAGGGCATGTACACACCCCTCTTCCTACTCCTGAAATTCCATGGGAATCCATATCTATGGACTACATGTCGGGCCTCCCATCCACCAAGCAGGGAAATGACTGTGTTTTTATGGTTTTTGATCGCTTTTCTAAGATGGCGATTATGGCCGCCTCCAAGAAGAGCATCACAACAGAGGCCACTGCAAAGGTCTTCTTTGAACGAGTTTGGGTAAATTTTGGAATCCTACAAACCATTGTTCATATTGGGACAGTCTATTTCTCAGCACATTCTGGTCGAGCCTATGGTCACTACTGGACACCAAGCTCAACAAATCCATGTCCTTTCACCCCCATACAGATGGCCAAACTGAGGTCTTAAATCGAATGATCGTGCATATCCTGTGCATGTATAAATCCAAGCACACTCACACATGGGATGAGAGTCTTCCCTATGTCCATCATAGCTACAACCAATCCCTACATAGCTCTACAGGCCACAGCCGCTTTCAGGTGGATTTGGGATTCCAACCATTGGGTCCCATAGATGTTGCACTACCCCTTGTGGTCACCTCAACCGACTCATATCCTACTCCAAATAAAGCTGACAAAGCCATCCGGTTCATTGAACGGATCCAGTACATCCACCAGCAGGTTCAAGATATCCTGTAGAAGTCCAATGACAAGTACAAGCAGTGCCATGATCAACACTGGGTGCCACCTAAGTTTCAGGTGGGAGACAAAGTTTGGTTGCATTTGCAAAAAGAACGCCTTACCATAACCCATTAGAATCTTTGCCCACATTTATATGGGCCATACACCATCACCAAGGTTGTGGGTGATAATTCTTTTGAGCTCAACATTACTCATTTCCTTTTCATGCACCCAGTGTTCAATGTGGATCTCCTTCAACCTTATTTCCCACCATTATTAGACACCTTAGAGATAGCAGAACAGATGACACCAACATATCTCACCCCCAACTACATACAAAAGGCATCCAGTGATCATATTTTGGACAAATAGGTCAAGGGCACTCACAATCAAAGGATCTATCTTTATTGAGTTGTCAAAGGAGGGCAGATCC
This sequence comes from Picea mariana, assembly GCA_032191745.1. Classification (NCBI taxonomy): domain Eukaryota; kingdom Viridiplantae; phylum Streptophyta; class Pinopsida; order Pinales; family Pinaceae; genus Picea; species Picea mariana. Next base: position 422,720 of record JASDQU010100291.1, on the reverse strand, counting down.
TGCACCAAGGCAAGTGGCTCACCCGGGGCCAAATTCAGCAGAAATTTCTCATTTAATGGGGGAACTCAATGCAATGGAGATCATTGCTTCCTAAGGGGAGAGTATTGATCCATATGGACTTCGGTGGCCTCCCACCTATTCCAACTGGCTCATTTTGGCAGTTTTCCAGTTCGACGGTTTCTTCCTAGTTTTCGGGTCCCTAACTTTTGAGGTCATTTTGAGGCCCTAAATAGCTTTTTTAGGGCTCGCCACAATCAATATAAAAAGGGCTCGCCTTAGGCAACATGTGTAGTTCTCGGATAGACCTTTCCAATGGGCTATCGTGCACCTAAAATGGAGATCGTATGCAAAAGTTACGACCCCAGGAGGTTGATGTACTAACTTACCTAAATTGGGCCCACATGACTTTTGGCGCTTCATCTCCTAGGGTTAGGTTTTTGGATGTCTAGGGTTTTGGGCATTCCTTTTTATTGTAAAAATTCCTTGAGAGCCTCATTGTAATCATCATTTGGCGAATGAGCGCAGTTGTCACATCTCTTCTCAGAGATAAGCCACCACCATTCTAGCAAGCTTGTTTTCCACATCATTTTAGAGTTTCAGCTTATTTCCTTATTGAATAGAAACCAATTTTACTGTATATCTGTTATTTTGTGTTAAGCATATTTTGATAATAATATGTATTCATTTATTTCTTCTCATAAATTTCTTCTCATAAAATCCGGATCACTTAATGGGTTAAGTTGGAGGCATAAACCCCCCAACCTAGGTCCATGGTTACTTAGGATGCCTTAAATTGGGTCTATAGTCACCCAACCTCATTTTGGACTTTCTATTTATGGAGTCAACTAGGGTTAAACCCTTAAAACCTTGTTTATATTTTGGTGCTAAGTATAACACATATTCTTTTATGGTAGCATGATTGTCAATCTACAATTTGTTTAACAAAGGGTCATTTTAGGCCTAAAAAATCACCTTACCATTATAACCAAACTCGTGATACATATCCAAAAGGTGTGGTATGACAATTTCATATGACTTGAGTACCCTAAAATTTGATCCAACATTATCGTACACCTTGAGGTCACCCCCTTTTCTATATATACCCTTCTATTCATGTTTCCAATGTTTTGTTCAACACTTGAAGCTTCTTCTCTTCATCTTTGGAAAACCCTAATTTATAGGCACACACTTTATTTATTGTTGATTTTCTTCCTCAAGCCCCTATGGTTGCTTGCACCTGTCATCTGCAACACCTCTACATGGACTCCTTTGGCTATATTAGTTCAAATCTTTTAGGTTTAATTGGATCATCCTAATGGTTCTTAATTAACAAAGCTCTGCTCATACCTTGGAAGTTTCAACCCTAAAACCTCAAAGGAGGTTCCATCAAAACTAGGGAAAGGGGGGTATCATACCCTTTGAGGTAACCAAGTGTGTCTATTTTGCATACTTTAGTAATTTATATTTATAACAATATATCTATAATTCATTGATTATACTACGTGTGTGTGTGTGTGTGTGTTAGAGATTGGGGCAAGTCCTCTCTTGTAGGAATTTGGAGTGTAGTGTGCAGGTCACACTAGGATGTGGATCACTCTTGGATGATTATTACAACTCTTCACTTCATCCCATGGATATTCACCATATGCAACAATGAACTCCAAGCAATTTCTCTTCCTTCTCCTCCTTCCATTTTCAACATTAGGATTTCTATCTCACTAAAGGAACTACCAATTAATTAACCCTAACTAGTTGATTCAATTTTCTTTGTTAATTTGATAGTAAGACCTAATCCTATTACCCTAATCACTTACAACCCTATTTTATGATTAAAAATATCTTAAGGTCTTAATTAATCTAGTGTCTTACCCTCTTATTGTTATCTTCTATTGTCTTACCTTAGGGTTTCTAGATTTGACCCTAAAACTAACTGGTGACTCCACTCTCCTATTTTCCCCTTTTGGTAGTGTATGTTTTTATGGGACCCAAAATTGCCTATATAAAATTTCCATCATAGATGCATTTCAACCATGATACACCTAAAAACTTACTTTAATTGACGATGTTTAATAGTAATTATGGATATTTTTGTATTTTGTCTAAATTAATAGTTTTGAGGATGGAATTTAATGAGTAGTGGCACCTTTTTGTTCTAATATCCATGATGAAGTGTGTGTGCAACACCCACTAAGAAATTTGAACTCCCCATGAGAAGAGGAAGGTCTCAACACAAGGAGAGAATCAAGGGTCTTGTCCCCCACCTACCTCCATATGCGTTGCTAGTACATTTATGACCACTCCCTGTGGATTGAAGTGTGAAAATCTAAAGATAATGAAGAAGGATGCATAACCCCCCTATTTCCTCATTGATCCAAGGACAAAGGTCGAGTTGTAAGTTGTATAAATAGGCCTGCAATGTAGAGAGAAAAGGGAAGAAAATCAGATATATGAATATTTCATTCTATTTTTTGTTGAAGAAGCTTTTTGAGACTTGGAGCTCTGCTCCCTGATGTAACAACTAATATTGGTTGATAAAGATGTTTTTGTTCCATCTCATTAGAGTTTTTAGAGGTTCCTTGCACTACTTGGGTAGGGCCCACTCAATAGGGATCAAGGACCGTGTTTTATTCCTTCTTTCTTTTTCATGTTAGTGTGTTGTGTTTCAATTTCTTGATTTTTCTCAAAAGATTAGATAGCTATTCACATCAATTTCTAACTACAGTTCAGACTATTAGAAAACTATAATTTTTAGAAGGTTTTCCTGTAGAAGTGGTTGAAATTCCATTGGAGTGCTCAAGAGCATATTTTTAGGGATAATAACCTCGCTCACATTTCATTGCATCTTGGTTTAGATTTTTGGATATTTTAGAAAGTATTGACAGACTTTGTAGGTCTCTTCTCATCATCCTGTAGAAGTTTCTTGTAGGATTGTTACAATTCATGTAGGATAGTTTTAGTTGAAGTTTCTTGTATTTCTTGCATATATTTTCATGAGGTTAACATATGTTAATAAAATAACAATAGGGCATGGTATTGATCAAGGGTTAGATGTAATTAGATTAATTTCCTTCATGCAAAAAGTTCATTTCCTTTTCTTGCAATCAAGCTTAATTTCTTCTTACAACTCAGTGTGTTTATTTTCTGGCAATTAGATTAGTTCTTCTTTAGAGGAAATAGATTAAATTGTTTTCAAATTAGTGTGATTCCATTCATGCAAGTAGCTTAAAACGTTTATTCATGCAATTAATTCATATTTCTTGCACAAGTTATAATCATATTTCATGAATTAAGCCCCTTGACCAGTTTCAGTCCTAGGTTGTTGTCAATGCACTTTGCATATACTTTGCACAACACCTCTAAATTTTTCATGAGCCTCAGGTTGACCACTAAAGTAACAAGCTAAGGAAGTAATAGAATTATTGTTGCTATTCTGAGGCCTACCATGTGTGTGCTTGGGTGGTCTTCCACCTCTACCCTCACATTGTATGTGGTAGCATGAAACCATTTGTTTGATAGGCATAGTTGACTATGTCATTCACACATCTACTCCTAAGTTAGTGATATATTCTAGCCAATTTAGTGTGTGTTGTTGGAGTATATTAACACTCCAATACTAAAGTTGAAATCTAATAACATCATGTCTTTATTAATGAATTTAATAAAATTATATTTCCCATTTCATAATAATTGGTTAGAATAATTAGGGGCAATAGGAATGGGCGAGTCATTTATGACTCTAGAGGAAATCTATAAATTGAGTTTGCTTGGGGATTTGGATCAACCATGAGCAATGAAGCTTAGGCATGGGCTCTTTATAAATGGATCCTTCTTCTCAAATCTTAGAAAGAAAAGGAAATTACCATGGTAGGTTATTCCATGATTATCCTTCAAACGGTACTAAGAAAAGCAATATGAAACCATTCTCCTTTAGCTCATATAGTTTAGAGGATTCGACAAGAGATAAATGATTTTGATAATATAGCATTCTTTCATGTGCTTCATCACTAGAATGAGCTAGAAATGCTCAAGTAACACAATGAACAAGGCTACACCTAGGGTAATGCGTGGTAAATGGGGGGATATCGCTCAACATCCCCTCATAATAATTATGGTTTCCTTATTCATGGGAATCATGTTTGGTGTCATGGTGAGGTCTCTCCTCCTGGTATTTATGAAGCTACAATGTGGGATTATTCTCTCCACCCTCTCTCGTATGGGAATTAATTTCTATAGTACGAAATGGAAGATTATTGATAAATGTGGTTTCAAGGTTCAAAGTATGGACATATTTTAGACTCTTCCAAGATTTTTATGTTTTTCTCATTTGGATATTTCCTTTGATTGTTGGGAATAGGGTAATTTTTAGTGGCGAATTTTCACCAATTGACTATTTTTTGGCCATTTAAAAAAATCACCAATTGGGCATTTTCCTTTTTAAAATCCACCTATTTTTTTACATAAAATGTGATTGAATTGATAATATTCACCAAAATTTACAAGTTTTAATATTAAAATTACATATTTTTAATTAATATTCACCTACATATCTATATGTATAGTTTTTTCTATATGAAATAGTTGTCTAGAATACTATACTTAGGTATAATACTTGAATCCATATAAAATACCATGCAAGTTGGGCAGCTTGGAGCCTCAAGAATTTTTCAACTTGGGCTCTAATTCTACCCTTGATTTGTATTCATTTGTTTTTGTGATGGTGGGATACAATCTTTCTTGGTTTCATGCCCAATTTGCTTTGGCTCTCATTCACAACTCTTATCTTATGATTTCTAGTTTGTGGTTATATGTTTGCAGGGGTTGGATCTCTAAATTTAAGTGCTCGGTGATGAGGCAAGGTCATCTATTTTATTGAAGTTGGAGATATTTCAAGTATGGTGCACTATGAGTGTAACAAATGTCTATCATGTGAGATAAATAATACGAAGAAGGAGATAAAATATTACGGAGGCAAGAGATGTGCATTGTGGTGTGATTAACACTTGTAACAAATGAGAATGTTAGCAAGAAGACTTGGAGAAGAAAATTCAAGACATAATCTCCACTATAGACACTTGTGTAATTGGTACAACAAGGCATGTTGTAGACATGAGGAACTAGTAGAAAGTGGTGGATGAATTTGTGAGTGTTTAACTCAGTAGGAATATGGAGATATCCCTCTAGGTTGATTTTATCAAGAAACTTTTTCATATGATCGCATCTCATCTAAGAATTCCAACATCGATCTTAGTCCTCCCTATTCAACCTCACTACTCTTTTGTCACAGACTCTTCTTTGGCATCCATGACCCTTGCACAATTATGTTCCCCTCTGGATGAAATGGTCAAAGAGAAGACATCTCGAGAGCACAAGGAAAAGACTGAAAAAAAATCATTGGGTTGAAGAGGTTTAAAAGAAGACTTGATTTCGAGAAAATGAACTATGACATCTAAAACCTGCAACCAACCCTTTGATGACAGCTACCATTGGAGGTGGAGCTTCCCCTTCTTACAAAAATGTGGTGGTTGGCACTGGCCAAACATCTTCCCTACCAAATTATGAACCTACAAAAGATGGGATCTGACCCAAATCTGATGCAGAACAATTCCATTCCGAACTCTCCATCCCCGATGGATGAGGAAAATCAGAAAAACACTACAACCACAGTATAAAGAAAGAATCATTCAGACTAGACTCAAAAGAGCTCTACCTATATCCCCCAGAAAAATGACATCTCGCATTATGAGATCCAATTAGCAGTAATGGCTCAACATATTCAATATATGCAGGATCATTCCCTGATCTATAAGTTTATGGGACTATGGCCCTCAGAAAAGGCCCTCCTCTGGTGGATCAAAACCCATTATAAACCCAAAGGAATTGTGCTCTAAAACTGGGATCAAAATCCTTCTTTATGACAATCTTAAACCTCTAGGAAGACCATGAAAGAGTCTTTCAGAATGATACTTATTTATTCAATTCAACGGGCCTTTACCTATGCATCTGGGAAGAGAATTTTATCCCAGAGAAGGACTTTAAGGCATCCCAGGTTTGGATTCATTTATACTCTCTTCCAAAAGAATATTGGCATCCATAGATTCTAGAAGGCATCATAAACATGCTTGGCTCCTTTGTCTGAATAGCATATGCCACCCAGCAAGGAAGGTATACTTCATACGCTTGGATTTTTGTCTATCTTGATGTGTCAAAGGCTTTACCAGCCTCTATAACCCTCAGATTTAGGGATACATAGTGGATCCAAACAATTGATTATGAACATATAACCTTCATATGTTGTAAATTTCATGACCATAGACACCTGTTCAAGGATTTCCCTCTAAAAAAACAGGGGGAACAACCAAAATCCCAATAATAAAAAGATGAAGAAGGGTTCAAAAAAGTCCCAACGAAGAGAAAGGTCCTCCAAAAAGAAGTCCCCCAGTTTAAACCTAAGGGTCCCAGAACCAATAATATCTTCGATAAATTAGAGACAATAGAGGAATCACGAAGTGAAAGGCCAACTTCGGGGAAACAACTTCAAGAAGAACAGCCTCAAATTCAAAACAAAGATCCTGACCTAATAGGTAAAGGAACTTCAAACCCATATCTATCTCAAGGAAGTAATATAACCAAATACCAGGATGAGGAAATGAAAATTTCAGAGGACATTAAAATAGATCATGAAGACAATGATGAAATGGGAATACAAGGGTTGGATCTCCAAATCATAGCAGTAGCTTGTGCAAGACAAGAATTCCATTCAATCCCAGAGAATCAAATCTAGCTCCTAAAATCAACATTTCTCAAATCCAAGCATAAGGAAAAAGTTGGAGCCACCCAGAAAGGTAAGCATTATTCAAGATCCTCACTTAGAGTAAAACAAAATGTTGCAAAATAAATAATCAAAGTAAATAAAGAGGAAAAGAAAAGAGGAATATCGTCAAATAAATAGTTATTACAAGAACTAGGGGAACTCCTAGTAAACTCGGGAATGATTAAAATTATGGCAGAAAATTTCTTGTCCCACACTCCTCCTTCCCAATGAAAGTTATCATATGGAATGTAAGAGGCCTTAATGGCCCATGTAAACAAAAACCCTTGAAAACCCTCATTCTGAAGAAAATTCGTCTAGAGTAATGATTCAAGAAACTAAAAGTCTATCGAATACCCTGGAAAAGATTTCCTCGAAATGATAGAGAGGTTGTCTTTTAGTATCTCTAGATTCCATTGGAGCCTCAGATGGCATATCCATCCTATGGAACCTCTTTGTTATCTCACTTAGCCATTTATTTGCCACCCTCCATTCACTCTCAATTGTCTTTCAATCACTGGGTTCAGACCAAATAGGAACTATCACAAATGTTTATAGCCCCCAACTCCTAAAGAATAAACTCAACTTTTTGAGTTCTCTTCGTACCCTGGATATACTTACTTCCCTTAACCTATGGATCTTAGGAGGTGATTTCAATGTGATATCTTTGCTCTTAGAAAATCAAGGGGGAATCAACATCCTGGACTAAGATTCAGATAGTTTCAAGAAAACTCTTCAACATGTCAATTTGGTCGACTGGAAAATAGTGAATGGGGTTTTCACGTGGAACAATCACAGGAGAGGCCCCAACCAAATTACCTCTCATTTAGATCGATTCTTGGTTTCAAAATCCCTCCTTCACCTCAATTATGCTTTAGAGGCCTTGATACTACCTTATCGGGTCTCAGACCACTAGTCAGTCTACCTAAATATAGATATCCAAGAAATCCCAAAGATTAATCCCTTCCATTTTGAATCCTCTTGGCTATCCAACCATTCTTTCCAGAAAACTTTTTTGAGTTGGTAGAAGGGAACAACCATAAATTCAAAATCGCTAATGTACTACCTGTAGCAACTCTTGAAAAATTTAAAACAGAGAATCAAAAATGGAATAAGGAATAATTTGGAAACATTATTTCTTTAAAATCAAAGTTGTCAGAGAAAATGAAACAAATTCAACAAGAGATGGTCACCCAAGGCCAATCAGATAACCTCATAGAGGAGGATATAAAATTGCAATACCAAATATCCATCTAGGAACATCAGTTGGAATAGTTATAGCACCAAAAATTGAGAATTCAATGATTAAAATAAGGAGAAAAGAACACAAAGTTCTTCCATGACTCAACGTTACAACATCGACACTCTAACAAAATTACATCAATAAGATATTCTCAAGGGAATAAACCCAGCCACCACAAAGACATGGAGACAAAGATATTTCAATACTACAATGATCTGATGAAAGAACCTCAATGGGACAGGAAATTAGCCATCAGTAAAATAGTTAAACACATCCCAAATATGATAACCAAACAGAAAAATTCATCCCTAATGAGAGAGATCTTGCTTGAGGAGCTCGAACAGGCATTTATCGATATGCTCAAAGGTAAATCTCCAAGCCCATATGGTTTTGCAACTGAATTTTTTCATGATTGTGGGTCTGTGATAAAACAGGATGTATGGGAAGCAGTGGAAGACTCCAGAAAATTCCTCAAAGTTCTTCTAGCCTTAAACTCTACCTTCCTAACCCTAATCTCTAACGAGGATAAGGTAGAAGATCCCAACAGATTTACACCTATAGCCCTCTACAATGTAATCTATAAAATAATTTATAAAGTGATAGCTAATCGGCTTAAGCCCCTTCTCCTCTCCTTATTTCCCAGGAATAATCGGGCTTTATGGAAGGAAAACAAATCCTGGATAGCATAATCTTGGCCCAAGAAAATATCCACTCCCTCAATTCCTCCTAAAATCCAGGTTTACTGATCAAACCGGACATGGCCAAAGAGTATGATAGCATTAGTTTGGATTATATGTCAAGCATCTTGCAAGCCTTCATCTTCACCCTAGCCTGGATCAAATGGATCATGTCCCTAATATCTTCAACTTTCTTCTCCATCTTATATGCCTATTCAAAAGGCACTTCAGGTTCTTGGTCTGGCGAGCACTATCTCCCTATTTTCTAATATGACCTTGGGCGATTAACTTCACATGACCACATGATTGCGAGCACGAGCTCTCTTCTCGTTAGCCCCCTGTTGTATGTGACCTCAAGCTACATCCTTGCATAAGCGAACAATTGTGGATGTGTCCAACAGTGGTTTGGGATTAACGGATTTTCTCCCCACAATCTACCTCCAGCTGCCACGTACCCCTTCTCTAATACCGTGGTTTCAATTACGGCATACCCTAAGAAAATTAACTTCTGAGCAACTTTTGATTATGCAATCAGGTGTGATCGTCGATCTCCTAGTCTCTAATAGATTCCCGCGATCAACATCTCCAATCTATTGTCTTTTCCTGCCTTCTTACCTCCATCCACGCGTGATCCTTAGTCTCAACGACCAAGTGACATGTGGCCCTCCAAACCAACGAACGAGATCGATTTCTCCTTTCGGGCTTTGGGAGTCTCGATTCTCAAACTTCACTTGCTCCTAGAGCATTTCACCTGAAGTCTACGATCTAATGACCCGTGCTCTTCTCGAATCAACGGTCACAATTCCTTTGGGTATTCGAGGTTCAGAAATCTCAACTTTCCAACCTTTCAAACTTCCTTTTCTTTTTCTCGGAGTTGGCAATCCACTAACACATGTCCCTTTCGGATCAATGGTCATGATCCTTTTGTGTCTTCGGACTTCGGAATTCTCAAGTCTCAACTGGAAATCCTTGAAGTGAGATTTCTCTGAAATCTCAGATCAGTTGACACATACTCCCCTTGATGATCAATGGTCGAGATTTGTCTTCGGCGATTTTCACATTCTCCCCATCCACAAACTTCTGAAGTTGTGGATCTCACACCACCTGTCCTCCTCGACGATGGACGACCCCAAACCACTTCGAGACTTCGGAACTTTGGGCAAGTGTTGGTGGTAAATCTCCTGAAGTAAAACTCCTGGAGTGACGTCACTTACTTTCGTCACTTGATGACGTGTCATGAGCCTAGTAGCTACCACATGTCACTCAGATTTGTGATTTGCACATACCTAAAATGTCGAATCAACTTGACACTTGTCAATGTCTGATTGCACCACATGTCCTTGCTGACGTGGATCCTCATTCACTTTGGGACTTCAGCCTTCGGGACTTCGAGTATTTTGACTTTTCATGTCGCCAATTCTTCCGAAGTGAGAATCCCCAAACAGTAAACTCCTCGCAACTTTTAGACCCGAAATAAATTTTGTTTGTTGATCATGTTCTTAGATTGACGACTCGATCTTTCTACGATGCTACTTTTCTAGCTTATCATGTCCTTCCACTTTAAAATGATCTGATGGATGACGTTTACGCTGGCTCTCCAGCTCTCTGGACTTCGGTGATTTCATATCTCAAACTGAAACTCTTGAAGTGATTTGTTCAGAGCGTAATCTCCTCACATATTTAGACCCTAAACGAATGTTTTTCGTTGATCAAGATCTTAGAGCAATGACTCTTTCTTATCCTGTCCTTCCACTTAAATCAATCTGATGGCTGACGGAAATTCAGATGATCGAATTCTCAATCATTTTGCCCCACTTATCCTATCCTTCCATTAATTCAATCTGACGGTTGTTGGTCCTTCGGATCAGTGATCCAATGACCACTGTCGCTCTTCCTCCTAAGATTCTGATCTCTCCGACTTATAAGGTTTTCTAAGTGTTCACGGGTCTCGACATTTGCTCCACCTGTGAGTTCGTCTCTTGGACCTCGTCTGCACTTATGGAAACTATTATCTCTTTTGATATTTCTTGTCTTCTGTGCTCTCGAGGTTTGGTTCGCTTCTTTTCTTGCCATCAATGACAAGCACATTCTTCCTATAAACATGCCAACAAAAGGAACATCAAAACTTTATTTAAGTCTCACAAGATCATATTCAAAACGAATATCAAAACCTTATTTAAGTCTCACAAGATGCCCAAACAATTATTCAAAAGTGTTAAAGATGAGCCAAATCCACTTCATTGTCAAGGTGTCTAAGGAATTCCATGTTATTGTTTCAAATCCTACATTGGCCAAACCACATGATCTATCCAAACATGACTTAACGAACACACCATATCCCTAACATCTACTCCTCATTATTTGATAATTGCTTTAAAGAACACACCATATTCCTAACATATACTCCTCATTAAGGTGTCTACCAAATTCCATGTTATTGTTGCAAATCCTACATTGGCCAAACTGAATGATCTATCCAAACTTGCCTTAAAGAACACACCATATTCCTAGCATCTACTCCTCATTATTGGATAATTTCCTTAAAGAACATACCATATTCCTAACATCTACTCCTCATTATTCGATAATTTATTAGGTTCTACTTCTGTCTTCTACCTCTGTCTTTTTCTTATATATTTTGTTTATGTACTAACCTCCCTTTTTAGTTATCTTTATTCCCTTATTCATTTCTCTCTCTATTTTTCTCCTTATTCCCTTATTCATTTCTCTCTCTATTTTTAATTATTTCAATTTCCTCATTGGTTATTTATCCCAAATTTTAATGGACTCATTAAGATCGTAACATGTCACTTGTGGGAATTGAACCTAGGTGGGGAGGATAAAAAGCATTCCTCCTATCCATGCAAGCTAAACCCAATTGACTAATTACTTGTTTTATTTATCTAAATTTAACTAATGTAATTATTTAATATTTTTAAATAAAATTAGTTATTTTTCTTTTATTGTCTATATTACATTCTTAAATAATTATTAATCTCCTCTTTAAAAAAAATGTCATCTTCAATATTTTTATAATTATTTTCTTGTTTATATATTAAATATATAGATTATTAATTTATTAAATATTAATAATATATTATTTTAATATTGAAACCCCTTTTAAAAATATTCAAATTTGTAATCCTTATTCTAATTTACATTAAACCTTATAATTAAACCTTACCATCCCAAGACTCCTTTAGCTCAAGTAGGCTTAACTGTTGAGTTTTCTCCACAATCAAGCCTACTTAGCTTGCTACCACATTTGAAAAACCTTAGCAAGTATTGTTCCTTATGAACTATAGAGTTAAAGCTCCCTTGACTTTTTTATTTAAGCATGAGAGGCTTTTGCAGTCCAACGTGTGAGATATGGTTTTCAAGATTATCGATGTAGAGTAAGTCATTAATGTATGACCAATATCCATGAGTATTAGTCGCAACTAACCAATTTCTCATGATTTTGAATAGTCCACTTAGCATGCATTGCATTAGGTGATGCTCACAAGGGTGAATAAGTGGGATTGAAACTAGTGATATGAATTGCATATCATCAATCATCACCTTCGGGGTCACCCATCCCAGGACTCCTCTGGCTCAAGCGTGCTTAACTATGGAGCTTCTCCCACAATCGATCCCACTTAGATTGCTACCCCATTTGCAAAACCTTAGCAAGTATTGTTCCTTATTAACTATTCAATTAGAGTTTCATTGACTCTTTTATTTCAGTTAGAGCGCCCTTGAATCTTTTATTTTAGCATGAGGGGCTTTCATAGTTCAACATATGAGATTTTAGTATTTTGAATAGTCCATTCAGGGGTGAAGATGTGGGATTGAAACTATCAAAATGAATCACATAGCATCAATCATCACCTCTAGGACTTGCACCTGGTAACCAAAACTTCTTGGAAGGTCACCCATCCCAAGACTTCTTCAGCTTAAGCACGCTTCAATGTGGAGTTTNTTAAGTCTCACGAGATGCCCAAACAATTATTCAAAAGTGTTAAAGATGAGCCAAATCCACTTCATTGTCAAGGTGTCTATGAAATTCCATGTTATTGTTTCAAATCCTACATTGGCCAAACCACATGATCTATCCAAACATGACTTAAAGAACACACCATATCCCTAACATCTACTTATTATTATTTGATAATTGCTTTAAAGAACACACCATATTCCTAACATATACTCCTCATTAAGGTGTCTACCAAATTCCATGTTATTGTTGCAAATCCTACATTGGCCAAACTGAATGATCTATCCAAACTTTCCTTAAAGAACACACCATATTCCTAGCATCTACTCCTCATTATTGGATAATTTCCTTAAATAACACACCATATTCCTAACATCTACTCCTCATTATTCGATAATTTATTAGGTTCTACTTCTGTCTTCTACCTCTGTCTTTTGCTTATATATTTTGTTTATGTACTAACCTCCCTTTTTAGTTATCTTTATTCTCTTATTCATTTCTCTCTCTATTTTTCTCCTTATTCCCTTATTCATTTATCTCTCTATTTTTAATTATTTCAATTTCCTCATTGGTTATTTATCCCAAATTTTAATGGACTCATTAAGATCTCAACATGTCACTTGTGGGAATTGCATATCATCAATCATCACCTTCGGGGCTTGCACCCAATAACCATGACTTCCCAAGAGGTCACCCATCCCAGGACTCCTCTGGCTCAAGCATGCTTAACTATGGAGCTTCTCCCACAATCGATCCCACTTAGATTGCTACCCCATTTGCAAAACCTTAGCAAGTATTGTTCCTTATGAACTATTCAATTAGAGTTTCATTGACTCTTTTATTTCAGTTAGAGCGCCCTTGACTCTTTTATTTTAGAATGAGGGGCTTTCATAGTTCAACATATGAGATTTTAGTATTTTGAATAGTCCATTCAGGGGTGAAGAAGTGGTATTGAAACTATCAAAATGAATCACATAGCATCAATCATCACCTCTAGGACTTGCACCTGGTAACCAAAACTTCTTGGAAGGTCACCCATCCCAAGACTTCTTCAGCTTAAGCACACTTCAATGTGGAGTTTTCCCCACAATCAAAGCCACTTAGCTTGCTACCCCATTTGCAAAACCTTAACAAGTATTGTGTCTTGTGAACTATTCAGTTAGAGCTCCTTTGACTCTTTTATGTAAGCATGAGGGGTTTCTGCAGTCCAACATATGAGATATTATTTGTGGGATTACCTGTGTAGAGGAAGTCATTAATCTATGGCCAATATCCATGAGTATTTGTTGCAACAGGCCATTTTTTCATAATTTTGAAATTTACTCCAATACAATATTTAAGAAAGTTACAAATTAGATTAGAAATTAGAAATTACATACTCTATGTTACTATACTATATATACATTTTAACCATATATGAAATATTTTTATATTAAGAAAAAAGTTGTGGTGGTGCTAGCAACATAAGTACAATAAAGTATGTTTCAATACAGTACATAGAAAGACCAAAACGAGACTAACTACTAGCATGAAGTTGTATAGCATAA